>OX439006.1:38034567-38192717 GCA_949316495.1 Amphiduros pacificus | reverse complement strand
GATCATTTCTGGAAAAACTATCATTACTAAACTTCGGAAATTATTACGGATTAATAGATTTGATTCTGAAGTTGATATATTAACCATATCATCCATTTGTGTCAATGTCTTGAAAATCCTGTTTACCACGTTATTAACTGAACCAGATATTTACGTCTTGAAAGTAACGCCCAACCATGCTATAACCTGGACCAGAAAATCAAATCTAGAAAAACATGTTATAACCGCGACATAAAGAGGACCAGAAATCTGAGTCAGGAAAGTCATATTTTGGTGCAAAGAAAGTCTGCTACCTCTGCTTCTGTTGAATACAAACCGACGTTATAAAATGTGCTTTGAAAGAGTTTTTAATAAAAAGAATGTGTTAGCGTTTTCAATTTACATCTCCATGATAGCAATGAAATATTTGCATCACAATTGCTTGAGTAAGCCCAGAAGGACACAAGTAGCGCCACCCCCTCTTGGTTAAATCAAATCTTCTCATTTTACAACGATCTCCAACGGTTATGCAGACCAGAGAAATACTATATTCAGGTGATTTGATTTGATTGTAATTTCAGCACTGTTTTACGCACTATCAGGTCAGATCGAAGCCTGTCATCGGGATTCAATGCCCTACTCTTTTGAAGGGTGACTGGGGTGATTTTTGCATTATCACATAGACATGATAATATAAAGCACAGCCTATTGATAACCAGGCATGGAGTACTGACTGGAATGAGAAACAAATGTCCACCTTCCTCCAAACATGGCATAGTACACCAAGCATGGCACAGGAGACAAACATCTTACCAACTGAGCCAGATCTCACCTCCGAATATGCAGGTGATTATGAATAAAAAAAGGTGGGTGGGTTGCAAGTCCTTTTCATAATTTACTATTTGAGTAGCTTGGTACAGGACAGCATATGGTGCCAGCTGGACCTAGTTCTGTGGGAAAGAGTGTTTTAAAAAATACTGGTGAGCCAACACAATAGCAAAGCCCATGCCATTCTTTTTTTTCTTTTCAAAAATATTCAAGCCTGCAAGAAGTGTCGCTCATATAATATAATGAATTGATGTTAGGGAGAACTGTCTTTCCAAAGTTATTTTCTCCATCACAAACAGTCATCCCCCACAGATGAATCCCCAACACAATGGTTTTGTATCGGCATAACAACAAAAGCAGTTTCCAAGAATGTTTTTCTTTTGATTTCAATTTTACTTTGCTTTTTTACATTTGATCGATTCTACTGATTTCATATTGAAAATTGAAGTAAAAAATATAAAAAGATAATCTTTTTTGGTTATGATCGAGACAGAGCTGTTAACAGAAACGATTACTTCTTTGTTTCAGATAGCACCAATCTTGTTTTAATGTCATAACACACATTTATCTCAAAGTGTTGAGAATGACACTTCACCGACGGGACATTTTTATTGGCATGAATCACTTGAACTTATATTCGTGGGTCCAGAATAGTTATTAAAGGTGGTGTTTAATTAAACAAATTGCACATAGTACAGTCGACCGCAGAGCTGCGGACGACAACGTTTCAGTTTATCAATTGATTACGATGTCTATTACAGTATGTTGGTGGCACATTTCCGGATCTGACAATAACCTGATGATTATATAGATGCACTTATGTGTAAAAGGCTTTGAAATGGAACCGCAGATCTGTTGTCATCAACAGTCCTGTTATCGTTGGCTGTGTACATGCTTTGGAATAACTATGATGTTTGCAATAGAAACTGAGTACTTTTTTAATTCGCTATTTGGGCCCAGTTTCGCACTGCCCCACTTATGGGAGTCCTGACAGCTATTTCCAAAGGAAAATTTAAAACACCTTCATTGAATGAAAACCACAATCAAACTGATTAAGAATGCAGAAGCAAAGTGCGAAAGTATTTGCACTGACATAGTGAAGGCAATGGAAAGACAATAAAAGAAATCCCTAAATAAGGTTTAACTTTAAAAACAGAAAATCTTAAAATATAGAACAGGTCAAGTTCAGATATACGATGTGTCATAAAAGGAAAATATCCAGAGATTTTCGATAGTGATTTTAGAAATACAATATTTGTCATAACATATATTCCATAATATACTTAGTGTGGTTGAATTCATGATTAATTTATTTATTAAAGATATGAAGTATATCTAGCATATAAAATCAAGGATTTTACATCATGTTTATCCATGAAATCGTGTTGTTTTGGGAGCACGTATCATGTATCTGTTACCAATGTTCATACCAAAGAAACATAGAGCCATATTCAACATTATGGGTTCATTTCTGAAATTGACAAAGAGGAGGGAATTTTATACATATATATTGATCTTATATTTTCTTATCAATCATTGAATCCCTCAGTGTTAAATTTATCTATGAAAAATAGAAAGGCCTCATACGATATCAACTTGGCACATTTTCCAGTAATCACTAAAAATATTTTTCCATTCTTGTCGCACTACTCTTATAATTACCCTGTCTGTTGACAGACCATTACATTGAAATATGCATTTTGAAAGATAGAAGTCATTTTTGTCCTCAATCAAGGGGCATTCTGTCTTTACAGAACAGTCTTCTGAGCATTGTTTTTTCCAGGGAATAAACCAACAGAGAATTATCACTGCAGGTCAGCATTCTAAGAATGACTGACAAATGTAATTGCTGTTGTACTATCCCTTTGTGTTCAATTACGAGACTGAATACTGAGTTATTGCCGGGGAAAATGGACACACAAGTGGAAATGGCGTTGTCCAGCAGTGGTGAGAAATCCGGCGTTTCCTGAGAGGTGGCAACACAGCTCTCTTCCTCATCTGGGGAACGTAAAGTTATACGTGATGATGGCAATTCTACAAGAAAATATATATAAAAATAGGGCAGATATCTGTATCTGACAGACAAGAATATGAAATCATAGATATCCAAATATATATTGTTCTTATTATGCCTTTGAACAGCTATGCATTCTTTTGGTGCACAATAATATGGGTTGTATCTTTTTTCTTTCTTCAAACATATATCTTTTATGTATTATAATTGCTCTTATTATACAGTTGAATCGTAATGCATTTTTTTTTGGTGCACAATGAAAATTTAAAGATACTAATAAATGTTAAACCTGTATTTGTGATTGACTGATTGGCACTGAGGATGAGCGATGATATAAGGCAACCTCCGCAACACCCCTCACAGATGTAGGTCACCGCCTGTGAACTACGCTTGTTTATGTGTTTGATTTGTGTATCCCATCCGGTCATGTCTATCATATCCTGTAAAATTAGCAGTTAAATCAAATTCTTATTTTCTCTTGACATCATCATTGCTTGCAAGCTTCATGAAAAGACGTGTTATGATATCGTAAATATAACCTTAAAGATATATCAGATAGATGTGGGATTGATGGTAATGTCCTGCAATGGTTTAGGTACGTCCTATATGACTGATAGAAAGCAATGTGTGACTATTAATGGAAATGTTCACAATCAAATTAAAATATGGTGTTCTACAGGGTTCGGTTTGGGTCAAATTCTGTTAACTATATACATGTCTCCAATTGCTGATATTATGAAATCTTATGGTCTGAACTACCATGTATATGCAGATGATACACAGCTTTACATCTTTTTTATTCCGGATGAACCCACTGACATTAATTTCAATTATGGAAATATTGAAAATTGTGTATCCTGTATCCGGGATTTTTATGAATGGGGGGAAAACAGAATTTCTAATATCCTCTGAGAGTAGAATTAATCATGAGTACTTAGAAAAGATTCCTAAATCCATTAGAATTGGTATTATTGAAGTTGAAATGGCACAAAAGTTAAGGATTTGGGTGTTATATTAATTTTGATAAAATTTAGATATATGATGTTAAAGGATCAAGTTGGACAAATAATAATTATTATTATTATCATTATTATTATTATCATTATTATTATTATTATTATTATTATCATTATTATTATTATTATTATAATCATTATTATTATCATTATTATTATTATTATTATTATTAGCATTATTAGCATTATTATTATTATTATTATTATTATTATTATTATTATGATTATTATTATTATTATTATTATTATTATTATTATTATTAGCATTATTATTATTATTATTATTAGCATTATTATTATTATTATTATTAGCATTATTATTATTATTAGCATTATTATTATTATTAGCATTATTATTATTATTAGCATTATAATTATCATTAGCATTATTATTAGAAAAGAGTAATTAAGCAATGCACACAAGCTTTACGGGGGATTAAAAAAGCATCGATTGTGAAATTGTCTGGAAAAAATACATTTGGATGTTTTATTATCTATATCACCTGCGTACCCTTGAGAATGAGCCTTGAAGAACAAAAGTTGTGCCTTCCAGGTTAATTCCGGCGATTCCGTCGACATCCTTGGTGTTACTGCAGCAATCTTGAGCGAAACCGTAATCTGCATACACACCATCCTGATTGGTCTTGGCAAATGTATGGTCACTTGTCAACACCTCAAGAGTCTGAGCGCAAGAACATTTGTCTGGGTGAAATTGGATTTATTAACATACTTATTTCGTAAGAAAGGAATAGCGAGATTAAAAATTAAGATTGTGTGATAACATGTTATTTTTTCAACCTTTCATTATAACATGGTGACTGGCTGTTTCAGACTCCCTCTGTTTGATAGTAACCAGTCAAACATTTTGTTCACACAGGAGAGGATATTTACAAGGGATATACATGTAAGAGTTAACCAATAAGAGGTTTTGCATATTTTAAAGACTCTATCAAGCCAACATAGATTCAGATTAACGGAATGGTTGGAGCTTACCTGAGGGTTAATGGCAATCTTGGAATAGTTGGTTACCACAAATAAATCGTTAGAAGGGTTGATTGTGTCTGTCGCAAAATTCTCTATCGGTCCAGCAGGAAGAGTTATATAATTTCCAGGGAGAACTCCCATCATATGATGGCAATATACCATTCCATATTGACCAACAGAAGGGAGGAAAAGATTATATTCACCATCAACAGACATGGGCATAGCCGTTCTGATATCCACACAGGCTTGAGGGGCCATATGATCTAGAATATAACCCACACATTTAATAGAGATCAGACATTTTGTATGAAATGATCACTTAATTTCAGAGTAAATTACTTGAAGGTCAATTTTTATACCATTACACACTAAGGAATATATTTTGAAGTAAACTTCACAACATACACATCCCTCTTCTAATATTTGAGATTGCCTTGTTTCGCTGAAGACTAGTGATGTTATAGTTTTAGTAATTACCTGCCACTAGGTGGTGCTGCTTGTATACCAGTTGTAGTTTAAGAGAGCATCTCCCACAAGAAATCTCCAATATCTGCGAGCTGGGCTGCGATATATATCGTGTAGTATGCTCCAAACCATCAGATGTGATGTCAGACTGTCAAAATAGTTCAAAGAATAAAGTAAATAAATCATCTCTCAAAACTGCCTTTGTCGAATGGAATTCAAGAATGAAAGCTATCTCATGCAGCCGAACAAAAGGCTGCGAACCATGAATTTTTTCAATTAAAAATCATTTTTTATCTTACGATGACAAATGACATTTTTGATCATGACAAGTGCATTCTGCTGGGAAGCGATGCCATCTCTCACTGTGCAGTTGTATCTCACTGTTGTAGCATTCTCACAAAAAGGAACTAAATCTGTGTTACTCTGTGAAGGTGTAGTCTTGGAGTAATCATTAGATGAAGATGTTTTTAAAATTTTAGACTATAGTGTGATAATTTGATTATTGTTTCTTGCAATGTAATACATTTATAAACAAAAACTATTCCATAATAACAATTTAGACAACTATGAATACCTCTGTGAACGGCAAGTGAAAGAAAACATATTTAAACAAAATAGAACAGAAGATAAATTCAACAAATTTATATTTATTAATGAGCATTGTGATATCTGTGATTTTACATGATGTGTATTTTCGGAAATAAAATGCATTTTGCATACAAAAACATGGACGTATTTTGTTGGCAATGACACTTGCTATATTATGATACATATATAATGGTGAGAGGGGAGGAGAAAAAAAGGCTTGGCCTAATTGAATACATTTTACAAACATTTGAGACATTCCTGTCAAAGTGGAAACCCGTCCCTGTGAGATCGACTCTGAACCTGGTGTTGTTGGTATTGCAGTCACGTGCATGAGCGAAGTGAACACAGTCCTCGCTAGAAGTCCCGGATGAGAATGCCTTATCTGTGTGAATCACTGATAAATTCTGAAATCAATTTGGTGAAAATAGGTGATGAAAGCTATCCAACAAAAAGTCTATAATACAAACAGGAATGTAATTTTCAATAATTCTGATAATTCTGTTAAGTAACAACTGAGAGCATTAATAAAGTGAACGACCGGGGGGGGGGGGGGTACTTTAATAGTCAGCGTTACCGTAATAGGGCCCTTTCGGCTGATATTTTCCCTAAGACGGTTTAAGATATTTTATAATTTTCCCTAAAACAGGATACTGCTTTTCAAATGTCTGCCTAAAACAGGGATCACAATCCCTTTTTTCCAAATCTCCGAATTCGGAACATGTTTTTCCTCATGAAAGGGGGCTGTCAGAGTGAGCAATTATCTACAAGCAGTCTTATATTTTAGTTGGCAAGGTATTTGACTGGATTTTACTTAAAAAAGAACACGGTGCTATGAAAAGTAATGATTTGCAATTTGGTTTAAAGCCTAGAGTTGTTACTACTCAGTGTGCTTTTGTAATGAATGAAACTTATTATAATTTCTCGAGAAGCTATGTACACTTAGTTTTACTTGATGTCACTAAAGCTTTTGATTGTGTAAATTATTGTAAACTGTTTCAAAACTGACTGACAAGTCACTGATGGTTTTAATATTACCTTTGTACATATATCTCTGTTGACATATTTCTCTGTTAAAAATGGTGTGAAACAGGGAGGTGTCTTTTCCCCTTTCCTTTACTTGGTCTACATGGATGGCCTATTTGATAAGCTCGAGAAAAGAGGTGTGGGCTGTCACATGGAGAATTACTTTGCTGGGTGCTTAGCATATGCAGATGATATTATATTGTTGGCACCCACGAGGAAAGCCCTCCAAATAATGATTGATATATGTCAAGGATATGCTTCTGATTATGATATTATTTTTAATGGCTCTAAGAGCCAGTATTTGATTTTTAAAGGTCATGATTGTATTGTAGTTAATTATTGTTAATGATGAATAGTTGATTAATGTATATACTGGAACTCATTTAGAACATAAAATTTGCAACAGATAAGTTATTGAAAAACGTGGCTTTTATGGCTCTTAGAAATCCCTTTTCTGTATATTGCAATAATTATAATGAAATTATAGGAATGGGTACTGATCATGATTCCTGTAAAGGGGCCATTATAACTGAATGAAGAGATGGTTTGAATCTAGAGTTAAGCAGTAATGTTGCTGTTTTGTATGAGATGATTGAGATGAGGGACGGAAGAAAAGAATGTGGTATTTTAACCAGAGAAGATATTTTATACACCATTGATTATATATGTATAAAAAGAACTTTCATCTTAATCCAGGTCCATTGACTGACTTGTCAACATAGACCCCCCCCAGACAGCGTGTATCATAAAAACCTGGTGGTGGCCATAACACAGACCATTGTTTTTTTTAACCCATTTTAGACCTACATTTTCCCACTCCGGCTCTATTTATACATACTACGGCTGCGATCACGGCAGCCCTATTGCGGACCGTCTGAACTGGCTACGGGCCCTTTGCAGTGTGCAACGGCACAACTGCATTAATCTTATTCATCATGGACAAAAGAAATGATTTGAAAGAACATGTTATAACACTAACAATGCAAATGTGTTCACAAAACAATTGACGCGGTGCGTATCAAGGGCACAGTGTCTGTTTTAACAATTATGATAATGATTAAGTTGTGCATGTAGATATTCTGTGTTGTATTAACAGACTATGTTAATTGATTTACAAAGCCAGAAAGTGGACAAAAGGAAGATAAAATAAATTACTCGCAAGAGATTGCTTCCTCCAGGTCATCCCCACTTAGCTTCTAACAACCACCATGGATGTATTTACATCTGTATAAGCATATTTGTACAAAGACCTTCTCCCCAGCCTGGTGGTAAAGCATGCTTTTGATTATTGGGGGAGTGCTGCTACTATTAAATATACAACTATTAGATATGGTTCAAGTACATGACTTTTTGTTATGTTATATGGGTTATGAATGTACAACTCCAAAACACAGGGTATCATTTTCTTATCTTAATATTCATTATCTTAGAATATTTCCTTAAATCCGGTAACGCTGACTATGAAAGTAACCCGCCCGGGACACTGTCTACCAGGGGCACAGGCAATCTATTACAGCATAATTTCATCACATCGGCCTCTGCTGGAATTTGTTAACAGCCTTCATGGGAAGGTTTGGTTCTTTGTTGGAGGGCCTTGGTTTTACTTAGCACAGGAGTCTATAGGGCTTTATAACCCTTTTTCTATGACAATCATATTTTCTCTTTACCATGAGAAGTAGAAGGGATCTCGCTGTTTAAAAATCTTGTAAATCAATTGGTAGGTCAACCAAAGAAGGCCCTAAAATTTCTGACCAAAACTGTTTTTTCTGTGCGCAAGAGCCACTTCATTGTGCAAGAGATTCGTAAATCATTAAATGAATTAAATAATACAGATTAAATAATACAGATTAAATAATACAGATTAACATATATATATATATATATATATATATATATATATATATATATATATATATATATATATATATATATATATATATATATATATATATAAATACCTACAGTTATGTTGAGGCGTATTTTTGTATATCTAATTTCTTCTGGGATGCCTGCAGCTGTGTACACACGTATATAATTATGTGCGGGACCTGCGAGCAAAGTGAGGTATTCCATTGGCTCTGTTGTAGACTGCATCCCTGCGCAGTAAACATTTGCGGTCTGTCCATCAAGCAAACCAAGTGAGACTTCTCCATCCACAGCAGCCGGGTTGCTGCTCTTGACGCCCTGACAACTGAACGGCCGTTTCCCTGTACAAATACAAAGGAGCTGCTTGCAGTATTGCCATAGAAATTGGGTGTGAAAAATGATCGGTCCAGACAAATTGTGGTTCATTTACACGTGGGTATATTGCTTGCATCACAACTTGCCCACCATTTGCTATATTGACACCATTAGTTCTGGGATATTGCTTTAAGGCGTTGTGGGTCACAGGGAATCTGTAAAGCTAAGAGAGTGTCGAAATTGTGTGATCAATGCAATGTCAATTCTCCCTTTACTCATATACAACTAAAGGGATGAAAGCTAAAATCACAACTTTGGATGAGATCATTTTTATTCCTGTATAAAGATATAATTTTACATTTATGACCTTGAAGTGTGGATATTTCTGATCTGTGCCATCCAATCCTAAAAATTCAGTGTTTCAAAACGGGCATAAGGTATTTTTTTCACTTTTAAAAAATGCTTTGATATCTTATCATTGAATGGATAATATCCTATAAATTTTAAGATACACATAAGTATTGTAAATTTTATTTTAAACATCAGATTGACAAAGGTGTGCACCATGGTGCAAGAGCTTCATGCCCTTAGTTTATATATAGTTAGAGAGAGAACGACACACATATACTAATTGTGGAATTATGCTTTATTAACATAAAGCACGGGTGTAAATCACAAACACACCGCACACCAAGCACATAATCAATCATTAATACAAAACATCTCTTAATCCACTAGGTTTTGTTACTCGACGGCTAGGAGCCTGAACACACTAGTTAAATGCCGATTAACCGTGGCATGTAACAGGACATGGTAACAGATACATGTTACAATGTAACAAATGGTGAATAATGGTGAAAAACTTGGCATGAAAACCCAAAACCCATAATACATTTAATTCAGAGCAGTAGGGCGGGTTGGAGGTGAACAGAATTTGAATGTCTACTGACCCACCACTGACTGGTGGCCAGTGGTGGCATCTGGCAGGTGAGTTAAACCTGAGCATGAACAGCCCTCATGCTGGGCATTAAGAGTGACGTGATTCTGTTCACCTCTAACCTCGGTTAAATAATATCTAACCTCTCATAATGCTATATATAGGCACATGGCTGAGATCCAACCTATTTTTATCATTTGGTTTGCAGACAGCTCATGTTGTGGGTGCATGTTATATTTGATCTATGATCCTTGGTCACTCTCCCCACCCGACTCATCCCCAAACACCAACCAAACACAATAGTATGTTGTTGTGAGCGAGCTAGCTACACCACCATTTATTCCAAAACATCATCTTATAAGGCAGATACAAAAGTCCGAAACGTAAGCCAAAATAAGCAAAATATTCCAAATATAATGAAAGCCAAAATATACTGAATATATAATGAAAGCCAAACATAGCCAAATCCACAACCAAACCCAAAGTAGTACCTAAACATATCTGTAAATAACCATTATATTAAAATATCTTATTCATTTACATTATATGTAAATATATATTTTTTATCCAATATATAACATTACAAAATCAAACAATACATCTGTGGCAACCACCTTCCTGTTCCATCTGGGCATAGATGCTATGAGCCACCCAACCTCAAAAACCTATAGGAAAAAAGAGGAGGTGCACCGAGCCTGAGCATCTATACCATAAAATATTTGCCTCAATGGAGTTACAAACATTCCATATTCTCGGGATTTTTAAAAAAAATTAAAAATAACGGAAAGTAGCCTGACCTTGGTGGATAGCTAACTGAGAATGACACAAATCTCTTACCTCCCAACTAAGCACAGAACATGACCCTGTGACATAACAACTCAGCTGTCCCTCCTGCCAACATCCCACCACCAGCATATCCAAATATAACCTATTTTATATTCTAATTCGTTTCACTCAACCGAATATAAACACATTTATATTTGATCTATGATCCTTCGTCACTCTCCCCACCCGACTCATCCCCAAACACCAACCAAACACAATAGTATGTTGTTGTGAGCGAGCTAGCTACACCACCGAGATCAAAAAACGGGCAGATACAATAACATAAACAATATATTGTTACTGATAGTATCTAACCAATTTTATTATTTATAATTCAATTTATCTTCCAATTTATGATTTCATATTCATCATAAAAATCAATATTGAAAATCTTACTCAATTTTTTAATATCAACTTCATTACCCTTAATCCATCTATATGATTAAACATTTAATATATTCTTAATCCATCTAACATAATTCAAATTTATGATGATACATATAATAACATCTAAATCACATTCTTCTTATATATATAATTACGATCAATCAAGATACGTTCAGTATCAGCCTTAATCCATCTAACATAATATTTTATTCATTATTCTTTTATCCATTATATAAATGTAATCTTAGCAATTTCTCCAAGACCAACTTTTGTTGGTATTCTATATGCCTAAACACTTAGATACAGACAATAATTCATTCAAATCATCTTTAATATAACCATCTTTTGCTTTCTCGGACACCCATCGGCCATGCCTCTTGAACAGCCGATCCTTTACCCCTGCATTCGCGGCAGCACTTGCTCCGCCTGCCCGCATAGAATGTATACCAAGCCTCAGTTTTCCGAAACCAGCCTTCTTGAACAATTTCAATACTAATTCTCTGGCACAAGTATAAGACATTGCCTTGTCTTTCTTTCTCAGCTGATATGAACCATCTTTCTTTGCTGTTATTCCTCCAAATAAATACCTGTTTTCTTTACCTTTTTCTTCTAGACCTGCATATCTCATATACCTTTTCAACATATCATAAGGGCAAATATCTAATCCTGATTTAGCTATTATAATCCTGGCACCGTTTCTATATTGATCAGTCTTACTGCTTTTTATAAACACTGACATGTAATATTGTTTGAACTCAATGTCTTCCACTCTCAGATTTTTCATTTCATCATATCTCAAAAATCCTGCAAAACAGAGAATAACAATGCACACACTTCTTAAATCTTTAAGTGAATACAAATTTGAAATTTCCACACACTTTTTTATCATATCTGATATCATAATGTCTCTTTTGACTTTTCCTCCCGCAAATAACCTCTTTGCATATTCTGCAACATTTTTCACACAAATGTCCAATGTTGGATCCTCAAAAGCAGCCATTTTGTGTCCCCAAGCAATGCTGAATCTTGCACAGTCTATGACAGAACTAGAATGAGCCAATTGTATCAAAGATAGCAAATATAATGCTATGTGATAAGAGTCAGCTGGTAAATCTTTCACTTCCTCAAAATTATTGGCCCATCTTTTCCATCTCTGAAACCCATACATGTATTGCCTTGTTGTAGAGTCTGCAGCTGCATGCGCAAAAGCTGCTGGTAAACTTTTGTATAGTTCTTTCAATTCATCACTTTTCAACTCTGTTTCCTTTTGCCATATTCCTATCCGTGGTTTCACCCACTCTGAAACATATTGTACAACAAGCATTAAATCTGATCTAATATTCTTATATCTAGCTTATTATACTACTATTTTTTATCAAATTCATACATCCACAATCCCAATAACCTTGTATAGATTTCGTTCCAAAATATATGTACTTGCAATATCCATACTCCAATGGTTCAGCTGTGCTATGTTATATCCGAACTCAGTCATGAGAGACAACTAATGATATCCAAGCTTAACCTTTTAATATTCATAATAATAAATCTGACTCTTCCATGAAAATTTACTTTTACATTTATCCATTTATGATAATATTAACCAGCTCATGCTGTTTATTAACTCACCCATGTGAGTCAGCCTCTGCTGTTTCCAAACTCATCATATAAACTAGCCTCTGCTGTTTTTCAACTCACCCATGTGAGCCAGCCTCTGCTGTTTCCAAACTCATTATATAAACCAGCCTCTGCTGTTTTCCAACTCACCCATGTGAGCAAGCCTCTGCTGTTTCCAAACTCATTATATAAACCAGCCTCTGCTGTTTTCCAACTCACCCATGTAAGCCAGCCTCTGCTGTTTCCAAACTCACCCATGTGAGCCAGCCTCTGCTGTTTTCCAACTCACCCATGTGAGCCAGCCTCTGCTGTTTTCCAACTCACCCATGCGAGCCAGCCTCTGCTGTATCTAAACTCACCCATGTGAGCCAGCCTTGCTGTTTTTCAACTCACCCATGTGAGCCAGCCTTGCTGTTTTCCAACTCACCCATGTGAGCCAGCCTCTGCTGTTTCCAAACTCACCCATGTGAGCCAGCCTCTGCTGTTTCCAAACTCATCCATGTGAGCCAGCCTCTGCTGTTTCTAAACTCACCCATGTGAGCCAGCCTCTGCTGTTTCCAAACTCATCTCTGTGAACCATCCTCTACTGTTTTTAACTCACCCATGTGAACCAGCCTCTGCTGTTTTTCAACTCACCCGTGTGAGCCAGGCCATGCTGTTTCCAAACTCATACATGTAAAACCTCTCAAAACAATCAATTTATATTTATCCATCTCATCATATTTTCAATAATTAATCATATCGTAATTACGTATTTATAACTCACCATGTTGTGAAATCCAATAACAATAGCAGTACATTGCTGTTAAATGCCTCCTTGGCAAATATTGAATCCTTCTGTGTACCTCCAGAGAACATGTGAGTAGGTTTATGATATTCAATCAAATCTTTTATCTCATTTATGTATATCCCATTTGGACATAATTCAATCCAAAATGGAGCTGACATCCATTTTGGACATATCATTACTCCTTTTGCATGATCTCTCCTCATTTTTCTAATAACCATCAATATGTCTTGTATAGGAGGCACTATCCAGCAGAAATCATATGACCAGCATTGTGCAAATGCATCTATCCCTGATGTTCTTGGACACCAATACTTAGAATAAAATTTATTGCACACACAGTTTCTATGATCAACAAACAAATCACATGTAAATTTCCCATATCTGCTCTCTGCAAACTTTACTATGTTTTCTTGTACTGTCCCTATCATCCAAATCAAGAATTTTGCTTAGATAATCTGCCTGTTCATTACATTCTCTTGGAATCCATTCAACCTTCAGGTTTATATCATTTTCTATGCAATATTTGAATATCGCCACTGCTATTCCTGACAAACCAACCTTCATACTTCCTCTGGATACAATAGTTTCCACATTTTTGGCATCAGTAAACCATCTGACATTTCTTCCACTTATCTTTTCACCATATGAGAACAAAGCCATTTGTAATGCCTTTAACTCTCTCCATGTTGATGATTGTTTGGCTTCTGTAAGCTGATAATCTGTGATAACTCTTATACTACAGGTTTTGACAAGTAACACAAATCAGGCTAACTTTGATTCAAAACGATTTAATCAAGCTGATAAACAATAACATATACAAAATAATCTTAACTAATAAAATTGGGAAGATGAATGTGAGTCTCTGGTATTCCTTGTTTAAACTTTCTCTGTCTGTCTCTTATTTCTACTACTCATCTGCACTGAGTTTGAGTCCTTCAATTCCCCTTGGGCATGCCTTTCTTGTGTACACAAGTGAGTCGAAGATCGGAGTCCTTCTCAAGTCTCCTTGGGTCTCACTAGTCCTCCTGAGTGACGGAGCAATTAATCCCGGACGAGCCCCCATTTGTCACGAGTTGGGATGTAAGCTGATAATCTGTGATAACTCTTATACTACAGGTTTTGACAAGTAACACAAATCAGGCTAACTTTGATTCAAAACGATTTAATCAAGCTGATAAACAATAACATATACAAAATAATCTTAACTAATAAAATTGGGAAGATGAATGTGAGTCTCTGGTATTCCTTGTTTAAACTTTCTCTGTCTGTCTCTTATTTCTACTACTCATCTGGATACCTTGTAGCATAGTCTACCAAAGTCAAGATCCACCTGTGACCTCTCTCAGAACATGGTACTATGGGACCTATCAAGTCTACAGCTACCCGCTTGAATGGCTCTGATATCAGAGGCATCTTCTCCATGGGAGCTTTCACTTGACTTCCCTTCTTCACTGTCTTTTGGCACACATCACATGATCGACAGTATCTGATCACATCATCTGTTATTCCTGGCCAGTAGAAATTTGACATTATCTTCTCTTGTGTTCTCCGGACTCCCATGTGTCCACTCATCAATCCATCATGGGCAATAGACATCACTTTCTTCCTCTGTTCTTTTGGCACAACTATCTGCTTCACTGGTCTATGACCTTCCGTCTTTGGAGTGAATATTCTGTGCAACACACCATATCTGTTCTCAAATGTCACAACACCAGTCTTACATTCTTTACCTTTCTTACCAACAGCATCCCAGTATCTTTTCAGAGTTTCATCATACTTCTGGTTCTTCAACAACTCTTCTCTACTTACCGTTTCAGGAGCAGGGACAATCAATGGTGTTAACTCCTTGTCTTTGGCTGCAATTTGACTTCTAGTTACATTGTCTAGGGGTATGATTCTCGCTTCGGGTGCGAGAGGTCCCGGGATTGTTTTCTGGTGAACTCTGTTATTCTCTTATATTGTGAAGTGACAAGAATACAGACTTACAAAACTGATCTGAGGTGTTAGCAATAACACATATAAATTGGGAGTTATTCCAAAATTTTGGGCAAAATTTGGGAGTTACTAATCTAGTTAAGATCTAACACTAGGACTAATTGATATTATATCCTGGTTGGTTTGACAGTGAATTTTGTTTGTTGTCTGGCTAGCCGTGAGTGTTAGGATTTTGTTCTAGAAGTTGGTCTCCTATAAATGTAGTGATTGTTGTGAATCATCAGTCAAAATTTAGGTAGTAGAAAGTCATAGATTAGAATTTAGGTGGTTGTGTCCTGATTAGTATGTGAGACTGTAGACTTAGGCAAATCATTTGACAGTGGAAAGTGGTTTGTTGTAGATTACAAGGGGAGTCTTGTAAGTAGAATACTGTACTTGAGTAGGTTGAGTGACAGTAGAGAATCACAATGGGTGATGTAACAGCTCTAGTCCAAGCTGGAAAAGACTTAGGTTTTGAAGGCCAAGGTCTAAAGGACTTTGTCAAAGAGCAACAAGATATTGCTAGAGAGCAGAGAGCTCAGGATAGAGATCTAGAGAGAGAGAAGCTCAGGCGAGAAACAGAAAGTAAAGAAATGATTGAGAAGCTTGAGAGAGATAAGTTAGAGTTTGAAGAGAAAATGGAACAACAAAAACTTGACCAGGCAGCTGAGATTGAAAAACATAAACTTCAACAAGAAGCTGAGATTGAACAGAGAAAGCTGGCTATTGAGCGAGATAGAGTGAAACTTGAGCAAGAGAAATTAGACATGCAAAGACAGAAGAATGAAGAAACATCTTTGGCAAAAAGTAAAAACAAATTGCCTTTGTTCAATGAGGACAAAGACAAATTTGATAGCTATATCAGTAGGTTCGAGAGCTATGCAAGTCTAAGGAAATGGAAAAAAGAAGAATGGTCAATCCAGTTGAGCTTAGTTCTCACAGGCAAAGCGCTTGATACATTCTACGGGTTATCAGATGAAGAGCAAAAGGACTATGAGGTAGTTAAGGAAGCACTGCTTAGACGATACTCATTGACCGAGGATGAATTCCGGAAACAATTGTTTACAACAAAAGTTGAAGTAGGCGAAACACCAAGCCAATTCATGACTCGAATAGAAAGACTCTTCAACAAATGGGTTGAGCACACAAAAGTTACCAAATCCTATGAAGGAATTTGTAGCTTGATAGTAAGAGAACAATTTTTGCGGAGATGTCACGCGGAACTTGCTGCCTATTTGCGAGAGAAGAAGATAACAGATGTGAAGGAGTTAGCACAATCTGCACAGAGATACATTGATGCGCACGGTGGAACCATCAACAATGACAAGGTAAGAGAAAGACAGAAAGAGTTCAAGAAACAAGATACATACAAGTCATATTCATTCAAGAAAGAAGGGGAGAAGGAGTGTAGATTCTGTAAGAAAACCAACCACAAGGAAGAAGATTGTTACTTCAAAGACAAACAAGGTAAGATCAACGGTAACCATGGTAACCAATCGAGAGTCAAAAGATGTTTTGAATGTAACTCAACAGAACATCTGGCTAGCAACTGTCCTAGCAAACAGAAAACCATAGCTTCTGCAGCAGTTGAAACGAAAAAATGTGTTTGTGTGAAATCGCATTCCGGTAGTGCATGTATTGATGAAGTATTGCGAGAGGTTCATGAAGGTGAGGTGACAACAGAGATTATCCAAAAGGAAGGAAATGAGTACCTAGTACACAATGAAACATGTGACAAGCCAATATACATGTGTGAGTGTTTGAATCTGCCTATTTCAGAAGGTAGTGTGAATGGAGAGAAGGTGAAAGTTATGAGAGATACTGGGTGCAGCACAGTTGTGGTAAAATCTGATCTGGTGAAATCTGAACAGTATACTGGTAGATGCAAAGACTGTATGCTCATTGATGGCACAGTGAGGAGAGTTCCAGTAGCCAACATACAAGTCAGAAGTAAATATTATTGTGGAGATCTTGAAGCCTTGGTGATGAAGACACCTGTGTTTGACCTGATTATAGGTAACATCAGTGGAGTTGGTGAGACAGAGAACAACAGTGAACATGATTCAGGGGATGACTCAGACAAGAATGACAATTCAGACAATGACTCAGAGAAGAATGATGAATCAGGTGACAGTGACATGAAAGATGATAGTGATTTAGATGAGTAGTAGAAATAAGAGACAGACAGAGAAAGTTTAAACAAGGAATACCAGAGACTCACATTCATCTTCCCAATTTTATTAGTTAAGATTATTTTGTATATGTTATTGTTTATCAGCTTGATTAAATCGTTTTGAATCAAAGTTAGCCTGATTTGTGTTACTTGTCAAAACCTGTAGTATAAGAGTTATCACAGATTATCAGCTTACATCCCAACTCGTGACAACCTTAAGTCATACATTGTACATTGAAATGTATCATGTTCAACCTACTTGTTACTTTTATATTGTAGATTCAAATGTAACATGTAAAACTTACTTGTTTCTGATTGTACATTTATATGCATGCAAGGGTGAACAGGCAAGCCCACATGAGAAATGCTGGTATCTGAGTGAGAACCATTTAAGTGTGTCACATTGTATGAGAGTTTTATATTGTAAAGTTAGAATGAACCCAGCCTTTGGGCAGGATAGACATGCTGGAGAGATAGCATGGTTTATACTGGCAAATGTAAATGTTGAAGACAGCCAGGTGAAAACTATTGTGGGAACATACCCTACATACATGTGAAACTATTGTGGGACCAGACCCTGCATACATGTAAATGTACAATCAGAAACAAGTAAGTTTTACATGTTACATTTGAATCTACAATATAAAAGTAACAAGTAGGTTGAACATGATACATTTCAATGTACAATGTATGACTTAAGGTTAGGTGTTACTATGTAGCATTAAGGTTAGGTGACACTATGAGGTATAATGTTAATATTGAAAATGTAATTGAGTGTGGTTAAAGTACACTAAGAATGAAGTCATACAAAATTGTTAAAGTGATGAAACTTGTAAATAGAATATATGAGTATGTCATAAATGAGGACAGCTATGAGAAACATAAAATGTGTATATAATGTGAATGTGAATCATAAGGATAGATGAGAGAAGTAAATGATGGTATTGTTTTAGCCACCTTATCCGACCTGATCTGAGGATCAGATTGAGCAGGCTGAAGTAACAGTGGACTGGATTAGAGTGCAGACTCAGGCGCACTCAGGTGACCCGGATTAATTGCTCCGTCACTCAGGAGGACTAGTGAGACCCAAGGAGACTTGAGAAGGACTCCGATCTTCGACTCACTTGTGTACACAAGAAAGGCATGCCCAAGGGGAATTGAAGGACTCAAACTCAGTGCAGATGAGTAGTAGAAATAAGAGACAGACAGAGAAAGTTTAAACAAGGAATACCAGAGACTCACATTCATCTTCCCAATTTTATTAGTTAAGATTATTTTGTATATGTTATTGTTTATCAGCTTGATTAAATCGTTTTGAATCAAAGTTAGCCTGATTTGTGTTACTTGTCAAAACCTGTAGTATAAGAGTTATCACAGATTATCAGCTTACATCCCAACTCGTGACAGCTTCCATTTCTGACCATTTGTAAATGAACTCTGAACCTTTTACATCTTTGATATAAGCCCCAGCCTGAGTAGCGCTGGCATCACTGTATACAATCGTTGTATAACTATCTCTTTTTACTAAATCCACGCTCTTCATACACTCTATATTTTCCAGCCAAAAACCCAATTCTGCTAATTGGATATCGCCAATTCTCATGTACGCATCCCAGGACAAAGCCTCTGCTATCTGAATTTGACAATACTTAGTCATTAAAAACACCACATCTCCGAATGCAATGTGCATAGCCGTGATTTTTCCAATTACAGATGCCAATGTACGAGCTGTTGCTCTCTTGTGCTTAATCACAAATTGTATGTTTTTAATCAAATTGTCTACCTTTTTCTTTGGAACGGATGCTTGCATGCATCTTGAATCAAAGTAAAATCCACACCATATCTTTTTCATCTCAGGCATCCAACTTGATTTTGGCTCATTCTCCAAAAAACCAGAATCTTTTAAATCAGATCTTACATGATTTGAATATATCATTGAACCTTCAAAATCCCCAAAATGGACTCCTATTCCATCATCCAAATATGCAACTATGGCATTGCCTTCCTTCCTCCATTTTTTAACTACAACCTTCACTACTCGAGTGAATACAGCTCCAGATGTAGATAAACCGAATGGCAATACTGTAAATTTGTACCATTTTCCTTGCCAAGCAAAGCCTAGATAATCCTGATGCTCCCGAAATATGTCTATATGATGGTATCCATTTTTCATATCAAATTCGTTTACTGCTCCCCAGCCAGCTTCAGCCTGATCTGCCAACTTGATTAGTTTATTTCTATGATCTAATGAGGTTATACCTTCTTTTAGGTATTCTGTCGCTTTATCCAATTCAGCAGACTCGATCTTGTTGACTGCAGAATCAATTTTTCCTTTCAGTTCTAAGTTAAACTCATATTGTTTCTTATGTCCTTCCCTTTTGAACTTATAATCAATTTTTAGCTGTTTAGCCAACTCTTTTGTGTTGCACTCTTGACTGTCTTGTAATTCCCTTTTGAGATTTGAAAATTTACTGTCCAAATAGTCTTTCAACTTGTCATCCAATTCCATGATAGTAGTAGGATAAATAACAGGAAAGTAGCCTGACCTTGGTGGATAGCTAACTGAGAATGACACAAATCTCTTACCTCCCAACTAAGCACAGAACATGACCCTGTGACATAACAACTCAGCTGTCCCTCCTGCCAACATCCCACCACCAGCATATCCAAATATAACCTATTTTATATTCTAATTCGTTTCACTCAACCGAATATAAACACATTTATACAGCAGGTGGCACCACGATCAAAAAGATTCAATGTGGAATGCCTTTTTTATGTATAGTGCACTGGATACGGTCAATCTTAACTCCTTTCTGTTATATGATTTGATATATTTGGCAAAATTAAAGATTCTATGGAGTTGAAACTTTGAAGTAAAAACTCTTCTGTGGAGGCATAAAATGGGTTGAAATCAACAATGCTATGCAATGACCAACCTCTTCATGTTAATTTTCCCACATGAGAACCTCGATAATCTCGTTACAGGGTCAACTGATTAAAATACTAGTAACAATTGTCAATTAGCTGTGAAACTGTCCGTCTGGTTTATGAAATTACTGGATAGCGCCCTTCATTAAATATCTTGATATCGTGATGAAGATCTTGACTATTTCTCACAACCAGCTGTTATTTAAATCAGTTGATCCTGTTAGATAATGAGCTGAGAGAGTTTCTCCAAACTCCAATCAGGCTTACCAACCTCCAATCAGGCCAAGTCCAGATGGCCTTGGACTATGCTAGCCCAAATCTATATATGGACAGTTAATAGTGTCTAAGATGGCCTAAGGTTTGTCACATAAGAGCCGCTCTGATTGGTTTATTCCAATGAATTTCCTGACTGATTAATCTATTTATATATTGGTGGAAGCCCTCTCCTGTATGGGTAGACTATTAATAGATTGGTGGAATCCCTTTAGGGCATGCTGGGGTATCCAGTTTTGTTTTTTTATATATCCACTTTGCTGAAAGTGTTTTGTCATAATAAGTTTTTATTAATATTTCAAATTAATAATATTAAGTTGAAGTATTCAACAGGCAAGGTTTAGAAGAAATGACATCATGGAATCTAACAGGAGTTCCTGTTCAATCTAACAGGAATTCCTGTTAGATTGAACAAAATGGCCGCTGACCTCAACCAGCCCTAGACCGGCTATCTCATGTGTGGAATTTAACATTGATAGGTTGTTTATGGCATAGCATTATTGATTTCATCCCATTATGTGCTACCACAGACGAGCTTTTACTGCAAAGTATCACTCCACAGAATCATTTATTTTGCAATATATGGTAAATCATATGCAAGATATTAAGGCAAGAACATGTGAGTGCGGTGTTCTGGCTGACAGATCTCTCAAGTTGGTTTTGGTGGAAGGAACTCAAAAGTCTGAATTGGGTCTGGTCGAAGGATCTCAAAAGACCGAAGGACCTTTATTCTTGTCTTTATCCCATACTTATCTACTGCAGATAAGTATGAGATAACGGTTTTGGTTTGCTGTACAATCTATTAAAGCAAAACAGTATTGCAAACATTGCAGCAAGTGCGGATCTATGTTGTATGTGTCAAACAAAAAAAGCAATGCCACGCTCCCTTTTTAGTGACATTGGCCGGCTGCTGGCCGGTGCCCTGGCTGGTGACGATTGGCCCTGGCTGCTGCTGTGAAGAACCTGGTTGAGCACATCTCCCCTGTTTGCTGCAGAGGTCGTACGGTAGGGGGCCCCTGCATACCCTGCACTGATGGATCCTCTTGCAAGATTTGAAATTACACCTCTGTGAGTTCCAGTTGTTGCAAATTTCTCCGCCTGGTGTCGCTGCGAACGCCTTCTTCTGGGCCCTAAATGCCGAGCCTGCCGGGCCCTGGATCGGCGTGGCGTATAGAAACGGACACTCTGAGGGGGAGAAATGGTCATATGACCTACAACGAGGGCACCTAGGTACCCCAAACCTGACTGCTGTTGCGTCCAGGGTGGAGGTGAGGTTGTCAAGATGTATATCTGCGAACCTCACGTGCCTCCCTGACATCCCTATGCGGTGCTTCACATCCAGGGCTGTGAGGGCCGTCCAGGTGAATCTTTTAGAGAAGTCGTATATACGCAGGCTATATTCACACATGTGCTCATAGAGTTGGCAGCCGTGGACCTTAATCATGAGACGTTCATAAGCCCTCCAGGCTTCGTTCCAGGTTTGTATATCAGATATCCGGCGCTTCTGCTTCCTGGACTTGTACCGCAAGGTACCTTCACTGTCCAGGTACGTGTGCATAGCGCCCTGGTCATCGGATTGAATGTTCAAGTTGGACAGAAAATCGTCTAACTGTATATACTCGCCCCTCAGGGCTAACCTGAGGGTCTTCTCTGATATGTTGGCCACTGGACATAGCTTCTTCAGATCCGTGAGGCCCTCAGTATTCCGTAAGCCCGGAATCTTCCATCCCAGATCGGGCATGGGTCCTCCTACTTCTACGTAGTCCCCAGCTGGGGCAAAGTTACTGTCATTTAATTCCCCTGGATAGTTGGTTATCTCCCCTGGCTGGGAGTCCCTGTCCATTATTATTTTATCAGAAAATAAGTGGTGGTTACCTGACGAGGATGGTTGATTCTCCAGATGTTGGCGGGTGCCTGGATTGCCTGGAGAAGCTTGAGGTTGAGCCCTGGAATATCCCTGGGGGTTGGGGGCGCCCTGGGCGTGGCTCATGGCTGCCTGCGTAGTTATTACAGCTTGAAGTTGTACCTGCATAGTACCCATCTGATCCCTCATGGCGGCGATTGTGGCGGCTTGGACCTCTTGTATAGAGGGTAGTGCAGGTGGTGCAGGTGCGTATGCAGGTGCTGATGTGGTGAGCGGCGAGCTGGCCACTTGGTCCCCCATAGCCGACTGGCGGTACATCGGATGGATCTCCCCCTCCATCCTGGTTGACTCCCTCTCACCGGCCTCGGGAGATGAGGGGAGCTTTTCAGGATGCTCGGGGGCGAGGTCGAGGTCCAGGGCTTGCTGGGCCTCTGCTATCCACAGAGGTTGGTTAACACACTTCTTCTTCCCATAAGGACCTGGGTGTCCAATGACGGGACGGCCACAGTGAGTACAGGTTTTTTGAGTCATGATTTGGTCTGTCGGGGTGACTCCCGACGGGGGACCAACTGTCGGGGCGACTCCCGACCGGTACTGACTGTCGGGGGACTCCCGACCGGTAATCAGACAGGTGAGTACATAAAAGTTCAGATGTTCATAAAATGTTCATAAAATGTTCATACCTGGTAAGTTAAAAGGTGTGGTGACGGCTAAAAGCGTGAAAGTTAAAATCCATATCAATAAAAACCTTATCCATAAAATCCATAAAATTATCCATAGTAAAATTCACGGAAAGTCTTAGCGATTATCACAGGTTAAGGTGTACCATCACACGTCTACACTTCATGAAGACACAAACCAGACTGACCAGACGCGGTAGAAAGGCGGGAACCTGGCGGTGACACCCTGAGGGCACCCTCATACCCGTATACCCCAATGGCATGTGCGAGCAGAGGTGGCAGCTCCAGGCTTCCTCTAACTCCGGTTAAATAACTCTAACCTCCACTTAGACTCAATGATGTCATTACAACATATATTAAAGTGACATGATTTTTACGTGAAAGAAACAAGATTACACATTTTCTTTATTTGTAATTTTACAGTGCATCCTCACACCAAAACCAATAGAAAACAAAACTAAAAAAATATAAAGAAAATAGTTCGGCAGAGTGATGATCTGTGAAAGAAGTTAAAAAAATATCTCGAAGGTGCAGAACACTCTCTTGAAGCACAAAGTATAACATAATAAGGCCTTGTTCAGGCCTTGATTCAGGCCTTGGTTCAGGCCTTGGTTCAGGCCTTGGTTCAGGCCTTGGTTCAGGCCTTGGTTCAGGCCTTGGTTCAGGCCTTGGTTCAGGCTGACTGAACTCTCAAGTTGGTTCTGGTGGAAGGATCTCACGAGTCTGAAAGACTTCCACCAGAACCAACGAGAGAGATCTGTCAGACTGAACACTGTACGAACCTATGTTCTTTATCTCATACTTATCTACTGAATTGGTTTGCGTTTACTGGCCACTCTTTATATGCAAAATAGCATACATTGCAGCAATTGCAGATCTATATTATGTATTTCCAAGAATATAAACAATGCCACCTTTTATATATTATATAATGCAATGACGTCGTTGAGAAGTGGGCGTCGCTACTCTATATTGTGAGGCCACACAACATAGATCCGTACTTCTTGCAATGTTTACACTGGTTTATTTTATATATAAACAAGTGCCTTCGGCTGGGAAGTGATGCTGTCCCTCACTGTTGTAGCTATCCCTCATCTGTGCAGCTGTCTCTCAATTGTGCAGCCATCCCTCACCTATACAGCTATCTCTCACATGTGCAGCTGTCTCTCACTTGTGCAACTACCACAGGTGCAGCTGTCATTCAGTTATGCAGTTGTCTCTCACTGTTGTAACTATCTCTCCCCATGTGCAGCTATCTCTCACCATGTGCAGCTATCTCTCCCCTTGTGCAGCAATCTCTCACCATGTGCAGCTATCTCTCCCCATGTACAGCTATCTCTCCCCATGTGCAGCTATCTCTCATCATGTGCAGCTATCTTTCCCCATGTGCAGCTATCTCTCCCCATGTGCAGCTATCTCTCACCATGTGCAGCTGTCTCTCCCCATGTGCAGCTATCTCTCAGCTATCTCTTACCATGTGCAGCTATCTCTCCCCATGTGCAGCTATCTCTCCCCATGTGCAGCTATCTCTCCCCATATGCAGCTATCTCTCCCCCATGTGCAGCTATCTCTCCCCCATGTGCAGCTATCTCTCCCCATGTGCAGCTATCTCCCCCCATGTGCAGCTGTCTCTCAAACTGTGCAGCTATCTCTCCCCATGTGCAGCTATCTCTCACCATGTGCAGCTGTCTCTCCCCATGTGCAGCTATCTCTCAGCTATCTCTTACCATGTGCAGCTATCTCTCCCCATGTGCAGCTATCTCTCCCCATGTGCAGCTATCTCTCACCATGTGCAGCTATCTCTCCCCATGTGCAGCTATCTCTCCCCATGTGCAGCTATCTCTCACCATGTGCAGCTATCTCTCAAACTGTGCAGCTATCTCTCCCCATGTGCAGCTATCTCTCACCATGTGCAGCTGTCTCTCCCCATGTGCAGCTATCTCTCAGCTATCTCTTACCATGTGCAGCTATCTCTCCCCATGTGCAGCTATCTCTCCCCATGTGCAGCTATCTCTCACCATGTGCAGCTATCTCTCCCCATGTGCAGCTATCTCTCCCCATTTGCAGCTATCTCTCCCCATGTGCAGCTATCTCTCCCCATGTGCAGCTATCTCTCCCCCATGTGCAGCTATCTCTCACCATGTGCAGCTATCTCTCAAACTGTGCAGCTATCTCTCACCATGTGCAGCTATCTCTCCCCATGTGCAGCTATCTCTCCCCCATGTGCAGCTATCTCTCCCCATGTGCAGTTATCTCTCACCATGTGCAGCTATCTCTCCCTATGTGCAGCTATCTCTCAAACTGTGCAGCTATCTCTCAAACTGTGCAGCTATCTCTCATCATGTGCAGCTGTCTCTCCCCATGTGCAGCTATCTCTCACCATGTGCAGCTATCTCTTACCATGTGCAGCTATCTCTCCCCATGTGCAGCTATCTCTCCCCATGTGCAGCTATCTCTCACCATGTGCAGCTATCTCTCCCCATGTGCAGCTATATCTCACCATGTGCAGCTATCTCTCACCATGTGCAGCTATCTCTCACCATCTTATGTATGCAGCTATCTCTTATTTATGCAGTTATCTCTTATTTATGCAGCTATCTCTTATTTATGCAGCTATCTCTTATTTATGCAGCTATCTCTTGCTGTTGTAGCAGTCTATCACTTGCTATCTCTCACTTGTGCATCTATCTCCCAATTGCATTTCACTCATATAGGCCCCTTTGTACAAAACCTAGCAGGGCCTCAATAATTAGGTCAATAAATAGGTCAATTTACCGATGGTTAAAAACTCTAATCTAGAAATTTAGACATATTGGAGATAATATATCATTTCTAATGTAATTATGACAACAAATAAGTGATAATTGTGCCATTCATAATATGCTAAAAGTGCAACCCTTCACATAAACTTGCAAAACAAAAGTGAAGTGGAGATTAGTTCAGCGTCAATTCCACCAGAGGGCAAGCTACGTAGTGACGGAACATCACACACTCTTTTCAGTGGCTAATTTAATTGCAGCCTATACCTCACACAGCAACTTTTTTTTTTTTTTCAAATCTCGTCACCCTTCCTCTCTGATCACGTTCATGCTTTTTTTTTTATATATGTATGTAACTATATGTGGTAGATAAGTATGAGATAAAGACAAGAACATGGGTTCATGCAGTGTTCACTTTTGTCAGTTCTGGTGAAAGGATCTCACTCGTCCTTTGGACCTATGAGATCCTTCCACCAAAACTGAAAGAAAAGGAAACTAAAGAATAAATGAAAAGTAGTTCAGCACAGGGGTGATCTGCAAAAGAAGTTCGGCGAAGGGGTGATCTGCAAAAAAAATATCTCGTAGGTACAAAACACTCTCTTGAAGTTGAAGCACCAAGTATGAGAAAAGAGTTATGAATGTGTGCAATGCAATAAAATAAACGGTAAAGTGTGCCAACTCTTCGATGTTTTCATTCTAGCTAAGCTGCAGATACAACAGAACACATCTTGATGGTAGGTCTATAGAGGTTACAGAGAAAGGGCCCAGATGCCTTTATTTGTATGCATTATATACTGGGGGTATATTTAGGGGGCTATGCAGCATTGTAGGGAAGGCATACAAAAACGTTGTTACACAATGAATTGTAATAGTTCCAAATGTTTCAGCATAAAACTGTCTCACGGGTCCAATTAAATGCATTTAATAATAATGATAATAATAATAATGACAACACTTTCCTGTCTGACATTACTAGCAAATTAACAGTTGCACTTAGAACCCCTATAGTTGGTGGCAACTTATTCTTGCTTTTGATTTTCTCCATATAGAAAATTGAAACTATTCAGTTAAACTCCTCCACATAGGAATTATTTTCTAGTCTTGATTCTCTCCACATAGAGAATTAGAAATATATTTAAACTCCTCCATATAGGGTTTATTTATGGTCTTGATTTTTCTCCATATAGAAAGTTAAGAAGATTAATTTTTAACTCTTCCATACAGGAGTTAAATCTGGTTCTATTTTTTCTCCATATAGAAAATTAGAACAGTATATACAAGTGTGTACTATCTCCCTATAGGAATACATACTTAAATAAATATTATTTCTCTCCACATAGAGAATTATTATTAGTTTGTGTTAGACCTCCATATAGGGTAACACTTGAATATTTGTGTATTGCCTACATACAGGAATATACAGAATATACAAAATATACAGAATATACAGGAATTTACAAAATATACAGAATATTAATAAAATTCGATTTCTCTCCATACAGAGAAATACAGAGTGAGTGTTTTACTTTTATACAAGAACACACTCAGTATATTTCTTATATTTTTTCAACTCTTCCATACAGGAGTTAAATCTGGTTCTATTTTTTCTCCATATAGAAAATTAGAACAGTGTATACAAGTGTGTACTACCTCCATATAGGAATACATACTTAAATAAATATTATTTCTCTCCACATAGAGAATTATTATTAGTTTGTGTTAGACCTCCATATAGGGTAACACTTGAATATTTGTATATTGCCTACATACAGGAATATACAGAATATACAGGAATATACAAAATATACAGAATATACAGAATATACAGGAATTTACAAAACATACAGAATATTAATAAAATTCGATTTCTCTCCATACAGAGAAATACAGAGTGAGTGTTTTACTTTCATACAAGAACACACTCAGTATATTTCTTATATTTTTTCAACTCTTCCATACAGGAGTTAAATCTGGTTCTATTTTTTCTCCATATAGAAAATTAGAACAGTGTATACAAGTGTGTACTACCTCCATATAGGAATACATACTTAAATAAATATTATTTCTCTCCACATAGAGAATTATTATTAGTTTGTGTTAGACCTCCATATAGGGTAACACTTGAATATTTGTATATTGCCTACATACAGGAATATACAGAATATACAGGAATATACAAAATATACAGAATATACAGGAATTTACAAAATATACAGAATATAAAGAATATTAATAAAATTTGATTTCTCTCCATACAGAGAAATACAGAGTGAGTGTTTTACTTTCATACAAGATAACACTCAGTTTATTTCTTATATTTTTTCAACTCTTCCATATAGGAGTTAAATCTGGTTCTATTTTTTCTCCATATAGAAAATTAGAACAGTGTGTACAAGTGTGTACTACCTCCATATAGGAATACATACTTAAATACACTCTATATAGAGGAAATTAAATACAGATTCCTCCATATAGGAATACTGCTATGGAATATTATGGAATGAGACGTAGTTTGGAACATGTACCCAGAAAAAAAGCAAAAGTAAATGAATGAAGTTTTCTGGGGGGCAAGGGAAAACCAATGAAAGGAAATAATTACACAAAATGCATGTCAAAATGTCTTAATAATTATGCATGTAATATCTGTGATGTCAATTATATTTATAAAGGTATGTACAAAACTAGTCTTATGGAATACCATAATAGCATGAAAGGTAGCCATGATAGAAACTTATCAAGTAAACTAGAAAGTTGCTGCGAAGATATATTATACAATCTTAAAATAAAAGATTTTACCATGCCAGAAAATGATTTTTTTGTTAGAAAAAAAGAAGCCTTTAAAAATGTTTATTTAAAAAAAAAGGTATTCTCTTGCTCCCGCAGTCAAAAACAAAAACAAACATTTCTCAAATATAAAAATAAAAATTATTCTATACCATTTGAATATATGCACACTGATAAACATTGCCAGTATTAGGGGCACAGCTCTGCAGTGGTTCAAGTCATATCTATCAAATAGAAAACAATGTGTAACAATTGAGGGTAAGAGATCGGAAAATATGAATATTAGTTATGGAGTTCCTCAGGGCTCCGTTTTGGGACCCTTATTGTTCACAGCATATATGGAGCCTCTGTCTGACATTATTGGTAATTATGGTCTCAAACATCATATCTATGCTGATGATACACAGCTATACATTACAATTGATCCAAAATCTGAAGAAGCTAGAAATAGATCCTGTAGAGAAATGGAAAAGTGTATTAAACTAATAAGGAAATTCTTAATAGAAAATAAAATGAAGATAAATGATGGGAAAACAGAAATGCTTTTATGTGGTAAAAGCTGTGATTTCAGAAAAGACAATGTACCTAATGGAATCCTAGTAGGTGAAACTAATATCCCTAGATCAAATACAGTTAAGGATCTTGGGGTTATCCTAGATCAAGAATTATCGATGAAATCACAAATTAAAAAAATGTGTAAGAATGGTTTTTTTCATGTAAAAAATCTAGCACAGATCAGAAATTGTTTAGATGAGAAAACTGCAAATACGCTTGCTCATGCTTTTGTTACTTCCACTCTTGATTATGGAAATTCACTTCTGGCTGGTTTACCAAGGTCTGAATTAGCCAAATTGCAGAAATTGCAGAATGCTGCAGCAAGAGTGGTAGGTAAACTTAAAAAGAGGGATCATATTACGCAAAAACTTATGGACCTTCACTGGTTGCCTGTGGAGGCGCGGATTGACTTTAAAATATCTCTATTAACATGGAAGGTACAGAATGGCTTTGCCCCAAAATACCTTTCTCAATTATTAAATTGTAAAAAATCTGATTTGGGACTGAGATCTAATGAAAAAAATGAATATACAGTGCCCAAGACTAATATGAAAACATATGGTGACAGGGCCTTCATGGTATATGCTCCAAGAAATTGGAATGCCCTGCCCCTTGAGGTGAAAAACTGTAAAACAGTGGACACTTTCAAGAAAAAACTAAAGACGTTTTTATTCAGGAAGCATTATCTCGAGAAGCGCTTAGAGCAGACTTAGTCTGATATAGCGCTATATAAATCATTATTATTATTATTATTATTATTACTATGATGAAACGTTCCTTTCTGTATGACGTCATCATGTTTATCTCGCTTGCAATGTCAATGCAGATTCAGAGCAAAAGAAATTGTGCATCTCGTAGCCTCACGCAACTGAGTTTACCTTGATCGAAAATAACCAAAATACTGGACATTATGTGAATTATGACATTATGGGAAAATGATTACAAGTATATTTTGGCCCAACTTTCCTCGATGATAGTATAACTATAAGACAAGCAAAATAGTTCTGCAGATTACCCAACCGGAGTAGGCTTGTTTTTAGCTGTGTTTATTTCATTTGATTTCGGTATTATTAGCAGAGATATTAATGTAAAGTTTTAAAGCTATAAGCAACATTTTGTTATATTGTTCACAATTACAGCAGTCATTTTCAGAGCCAAAACACAGTAAAATCTACTTGAATCATACATAATTCTCTCCTCATATTCTTGCAGTTTCAGACAAATATAAATACTTTCTGTGAGTGTTTTGAGTTACAACCCCCTCAAGAATGGGGGCTGCCAATTATTTCCAAGCAAACTGAGCTCATTATTAATATTCATATATGCAAGATAAGCATTTATAAGAGCCACACCAAGTGTGTATCATGTGTTGGAGACAAATGGCGAGACAGCAGACAGCTTAATTGTCATACCTTTGCTGAGAACAATAGACACTGGCCTACTTACTGTCCCAGTAGGTGACACTTATGTTCCTTTGATCAAGAAACATGCAAAACTGACATGGAGAGTCAGTGGATGGGATCTTATGAAAACAACTTGGGGAAATTATGATTGAGAAGTGTGCAAAATGGAACAATTCTGAATGCTATTCTAGTCCCTGTATGGACCCTCACAGCACAAAAAAGGTTCATAAAGGATGGTAACAGTCATGAAAGTTTACTGTTAATGTATCATCATGAATTATACAAATATGACAATACATAGCCTCTCGTTATATTGAGGTTAAACAGTGCAGTGATCAATATAAATTGCCACACATCTAAAAAGCATTAACACCTGGGCATCATTATATCGACTGCTCAGAGTAATATCAACTTTCATTAGGGGTGTAAACTCTCTCCTCTCTTGTTCACTCAAAAATGCCTTGCTTTTAAAAAGATTTTCAGAGGTTCGTCTTAAAAAGATTTTCAGAGGTTCGTTTTGTTCGTCACAAAACTGACCAGAAATTTCTTCCTCATGTCAGGTATTTTGGTTCGAGGGAAAAACAAGTCATGATTGCTTAAGCACAGCTCAATTGGGTCTGTATTTACCAAAGAAAATGGAAATGCCGATGAAATAACAATCTGCATTTAATTATACATCAATCATCACAATAAATATTGCAAAATAATTACAAAAATGTTGTATGGGCTTGACACAGACGTGGCTAAATGGAGTTCGATTTTATCAATTTGGTATAAAATATATATGTGTGTGGCGAATACAGTTAATGTGCTTTCAAAACCATTTTACTTTTTAATCACCCCATTAGAAGGATGTTCTCACTGTTTTTTTCATGAGTTGTTTCATGTAATAAATATACACAATAACATTATATAATCATAATAAAAATATAGCTTTCCTTAATTGAAAAATGTTGTTTTTAATTTTATCTTTCCCACATTCCTCTATGAAAATCATTAAAGCATTAAAACAACTTGATGGATATCCATTTGTATGGGGATTTATATCTGATTATTTGACCATCTAAGCACAGGGTAAAAACTGTTGAAATAATTAGCGTAAATCATGATTAAACTTGATTTAAGAAAAGCTGCAACATTACTGCGACTACTTTTATTATCCCATGGCGTGATATATTCTCTATATATACCAGGTCCCTCAAGAATCCAATACTTGGTATAACGCGGGCAAACAAACACTGTACCAAAGAAAACATTTATAACTTATTCAGAACCCTTCAACACTACAGCGAAACACAATCATGTTCCAGGAAAGTCGATATTAATAGATAGTGTTTGTGGCTTTGTTTGTTTGTTTTTGCTTTTGTTTTTTTTTTTTTTTTTTTTTTTTTGGGGGGGGGGGGGGGGGGGAATAGCACAATTCAAGTGACCGGCAGCCAAATCCGGACACTTTCATGTTTTTCACTCCTGATTTTCACAGAATCGTTCAAAACTGAGTAAAAACAACTCACATCGATAGTAGATCGTTAACTACATATGCGTGTATAATAAAATTGATACATGTTCAATATGTACATCGGGAAATGCACGCATTCAGCAAACCTGCAGATTGTCCGAGTTTCCATTGAGTTATATGGTGTTATTCTATGATCAGTGTGTATTCTGTGCTGTGATTGGTCAATTCCTGGTCACATGAGCTTCTCTAAATTGTTTTATTGACCAGATGCATTATATTGCACGTCAATATACTTTCCACTGCACTGATGGGGAATTCCATGGCGGGAAATGTTGGGGAAGCCCTATAATGACGTCACCAGCTTGCTCTGAGTGACCTGCAAACTCCACCAGAGGGCGACCTGGTGAACCTATCACCTCTGTACAAGGTGCCTTTTGGTGCTGGCTCAGCACATCCACCAATTTTAGTGCAACTGTCTTTCTAACTTATATTTTTGCTAAAGTTGTACTCAGATTGGCAAAATGTGATATATTTCACCCTTGATACAAAAGTTTGTGCATACATAAACAACTATTTAGAGAAATAAAACATGGAACTACTTTCTCAAATGGAGGAGCCATTTCCTGGGGTAGTAATGTGGCGCATACACAACAAAGATGGCCGCTTTGTTTATAATTTGAATTCTATTTTTCTTTATTCTTTTGGTTAAAACAAACCAACGGAAAATGTTCAAATGTTAACAAATGAACTCTAATACAACTCGGGGCAACTTTGATATTAAAAGATGTTAGCATGTTAATCATATTTATTTAAGTTTGACAGTTCATAAGCACATGGCCAGTAAAAGTAGGACCGGATGAATACTAATCTGGCTTGGCCAGAGGTAATAGTTTGCGTGTGCCTCTGGTGGACAGTGTGAGTGACCTGCTGACTGGGAAGCAGTCAAGTTGATACAGACAGCTTTCAAGTTGATACAGACAAACTCGTCCCTTTCAGTTCTCACTTTTAGAATTAAACCAACAATGGCAGTAATTAACACAGTGATCATAGAATAAAACAAATATGTACCTGGGTGTCATGCAATATGACTTTTGATGGACCTTCGGAAAGTTATATTGCACTCGGCTGCGCCTCGTGCAATATAACTTTCCGAAGGTCCATAAAAAGTCATATTGCACTCCAGCCAGGTCCATATTTGTATAATGTTGGTTAAGCGTTTACGTCACCACTTCTGACGTCATTTGACAGTGACTCAGTCATTCGTGCCGTGGAAACAAATAAACACTTTTAAGGTTTTGAAAGGAATATGAATAACAAGACGATGTGTGAGGCACAATATTCAGCTCAATTACATTGTACAATTAGTACAGAATAGTTTTACTTGATATTTGACCGAGTTAAAAATGTCCGGGTTTCGACATTCTGCTAGATTCAGAGATCAATGTTGACATTCTGCTAGATTCAGAGATTAATGTTGACATTCTGCTAGATTCAGAGATCAATGCTGACATTCTGCTAGATTCAGAGATCAATGCTAACATTCTGCTAGATTCAAACATCTAGAAACAATGCCCAAATGTATATTAGTATCTCTATGTTGACATAAATTCACCAATATTTATGGACATGCAAATAAAAGTAATGGCTTATTATTTTTAATTTAGATATTATTGCTGTTATTATATTTGATGTAAGTTTACTTACCCCCTAGACTACTCCGGAAAAAACAAAAGACACAAAGAACTGTATGGAAACCAAAATATAAATGTGTCCTCATGGCTCATATGTAATGTGCCTCAATACCACTTAATTCCAGGTGTATATAATCGTAGTGGAATGAATAGATCAATACATGAATTGGCAGGCAGGATATATCAATACCATGTGTAGAGAAGAAACAACAGGATGTCATTCATATTGCATGAAGCATCTATAAATTGGTTGTCATTAAGGGTATTTATGGGTGTTGGTAGTGAGTGTCCTCTGGTGGCAGATTTTCTGGGGGAACTACTTTCTTTTTATGCCAAAATGGAACGTTTTCAAAAAAGTGCGGGAAAAATGCTTGCCTGTCAAAAAGAGTTCCCTTTTCATTAAAACTTTCAAGTCATGTAATGACATTTTATGATATTTATTTTTGTAATAAAACTATTGATGTATCATTTGAAAATCACAATGGAATTTCTTTGATTATATTGAAAGCTTCTTATCTTTTTAGCTCATATAAAGTGGCGTAGCAATATGTCACTGTTTCACAATTTATTTTGTCATGTCAAAATGTTAAAGGGAAAAAGTTCTGCAGATTGTGGGAACACACACTGCCCGAAAAATAAGATTTACAAAAATAAACATGTATTGTTTTTCCATTGTAAAGACCAATGAAGATCTTTCAGCTAATAAACAATTTTGTAAATACCATTTACTTATTTACAATGCTTAAATATGTTGTATTTGACCAAATATATCAAATTGCATGTATCAGTTCATAAACAATGTTGTAAAGATTGTTGAATGTCTTTACAATATTGTATTTATGTTGTTAATATCAGTATATATTCATATCACCTTTAATCAATATTATGGTTAATTGTATTTTTCAACTTGGACATTTTGATCATATATTCGTATATGTAAATGAGAATAGGGATTTTTTTTTATACATGTTACATAAAGAGCTTCACATGAAAGGACAAACAAATATGTAAAATTACTTCTATGATTAGTAGCTCTTGGAATTGCATATATACACATATGCATACAACATTGGAAAATGTGCATTTGAGGACTTTATTTGAGGACTTAAAAATTGATAAATTACTACATCAGGATATGATATATTGCATTGTAAGTGACAAGATATCTCTATTTGCATGTTCCCCAGGTTGTTCAGATACTGTTAGGACTTTTCAGAGTGAAAATATGTTCACTACAAGCCAAGATATTAGCAAATCTTGCATGGGAAGTGACAAGAAAGGTATAAAACAATAAAATTGCGCCTGCCGTTTTTTACATCTTTATAGTACTATTCAACATTCAGATCTCTTCGATATCTCTATTTCCATGATCCTGAGGTTGTTTAGATACTGTTTGGTCTTTTCAGAGTGAAAATATGTTCACTACAAGCCAAGATATTAGCAAATCTTGGATTTGAAGTGACAAGAAAGGTATAAAACATTAAATTCGCGCCTGCCGTTTTTTACACCTTTATGGTACTATTCAACATTCAGATCTCTTAGATATCTATATTTCCATGATCCTGAGGTTGTTTAGATACTGTTAGGACTTTTCAGAGTGAAAATATGTTCACTACAAGCCAAGATATTAGCAAATCTTGGATGGGAAGTGACAAGAAATGTATAAAACATTAAAATCGCGCCTGCCGTTTTTTACACCTTTATGGTACTATTCAACATTCAGATCTCTTAGATATCTATATTTCCATGATGCTGAGGTTGTTTAGATACTGTTAGGACTTTTCAGAGTGAAAATATGTTCACTGCAAACTAAGATATAAGCAAATCTTGGATTGTAAGTGACATGAGAGGGTATAAAATGTAATAAAAATTGTGTAAATCGCACCTGCCGTTTTTTATACTTAATTTTATGGAACTAGTCAACATTCAGATCTCTTAGATATCTATATTACCATGATCCTGACATTGTTTAGATACTGTTAGGGCCTTTCAAAGTGAAAATATGTTCACTACAAGCCAAGATATTAGCAAATCTTGGATGGGAAGTGACAAGAATGGTATAAAACATTAAATTCGCGCCTGCCGTTTTTTACACCTTTATGGTACTATTCAACATTCAGATCTCTTAGATATCTATATTTCCATGATCCTGAGGTTGTTTAGATACTGTTAGGACTTTTCAGAGTGAAAATATGTTCATTACAAGCCAAAATATTAGCAAATCTTGGATGGGAAGTGACAAGAAATGAATAAAACATTAAAATTGCGCCTGCCGTTTTTTACACCTTTATGGTACTATTCAATATTTAGATCTCTTAGATATCTATATTTCCATGATCCTGAGGTTGTTTAGATACTGTTAGGACTTTTCAGAGTGAAAATATGTTCACTACAAGCCAAGATATTAGCAAATCTTGCATGGGAAGTGACAAGAAAGGTATAAAACATTAAAATCGCGCCTGCCGTTTTTTACATCTTTATAGTACTATTCAACATTCAGATCTCTTCGATATCTCTATTTCCATGATCCTGAGGTTGTTTAGATACTGTTTGGTCTTTTCAGAGTGAAAATATGTTCACTACAAGCCAAGATATTAGCAATTCTTGGATTTGAAGTGACAAGAAAGATATAAAACATTAAAATCGCACCTGCCATTTTATACACCTTTATGGTACTATTTACCATACAGATCTCTTAGATATCTCTATATCCATGATCTTGGGGTTTTCCAGATACTGTTAGGACTTTTCAGAGTGAAAATATGTTCACTGCAAACTAAGATATAAGCAAATCTTGGATTGTAAGTGACAAGAGAGGATATAAAATGTCAAAAGATTCTGTAAATTGCACCTGCCGTTTTTATACTTTTCTGGTACTATTCAACATTCAGATCTCTTAGATATCTATATTACCATGATCCTGACATTGTTTAGATACTGTTAGGGCTTTTCAAAGTGAAAATATGTTCACTACAAGCCAAGATATTAGCAAATCTTGGATGGGAAGTGACAAGAAAGGTATAAAACATTAAATTCGCGCCTGCCGTTTTTTACAACTTTATGGTACTATTCACCATTCAAATCTCTTAGATATCTATATTTCCATGATCCTGAGGTTGTTTAGATACTGTTAGGACTTTTCAGAGTGAAAATATGTTCACTACAAGCCAAGATATTAGCAAATCTTGCATGGGAAGTGACAAGAAATGTATAAAACATTAAAATCGCGCCTGCCGTTGTTTACACCTTTATGGTACTATTCAACATCAGATCTCTTAGATATCTCTATTTCCATGATCCTGAGGTTGTTTAGATACTGTTAGGACTTTTCAGAGTGTAAATATATTCACTACAAGCCAAGATATTAGCAAATCTTGGATTTGAAGTGACAAGAAAGATATAAAACATTAAAATCGCGCCTGCCGTTTTTTACACCTTTATGGTACTATTTACCATACAGATCTCTTAGATATCTCTATATCCATGATCCTGAGGTTGTTTAGATACTGTTTGGTCTTTTCAGAGTGAAACTATGTTCACTACAAGCCAAGATATTAGCAAATCTTGGATGGGAAGTGAAAAGAAATGTATAAAACATTAAAATCGCACCTGCCGTTTTTTACACCTTTATGGTACTATTAAATTTTCAGATCTCTTAGATATTTCTATTTCCATGATCTTGAGGTTGTTTAGATACTGTTAGGACTTTTCAGAGTGAAAATATGTTCACTACAAGCCAAGATATTAGCAAATCTTGCATGGGAAGTGACAAGAAATGTATAAAACATTAAAATCGCGCCTGCCGTTTTTTACACCTTTATGGTACTATTTAACATTCAGATCTCTAATTTATCTATATTTCCATGATCCTGAGGTTGTTTAGATACTGTTTGGTCTTTTCAGAGTGAAAATATGTTCACTACAAGCCAAGATATTAGCAAATCTTTGATGGGAAGTGACAAGAATGGTATAAAACATTAAAATCGCGCCTGCCGTTTTTTACACCTGTATGGTACTATTTAACATTCAGATCTCTTAGATATCTATATTTCCATGATCCTGAGGTTGTTTAGATACTGTTAGGACTTTTCAGAGTGAAAATATGTTCACTACAAGCCAAGATATCAGCCAATGTTGGTTTTTAAGTTACATTGGGGAAGAGATCCATTTCTTGACAATTCTTGACAAATTCTGGTTGACATTTTTATTTGCTGAGTTATAAATTAGATAATGATAGAAATTCAGTTGGTGTTTGGTTTTACACTGCAGACAGCATGTGAGACATGAACACATTATCCTTGTCAATAGTTTTCCCTTTTTTCCCACTCTTGCAAATGTCCAGATGTTTTGGGGTTAATCAGTCTGGGTCATCCGGTCATATAATTTATCTTCTTTCATCTGGGACAAGGGGCATTCATTCGCCCCCTCATTACATCAATGGTGACCAATAAATCTTGTCTAACTTCCTGGAAAGTTACCATTTGGCAGAAAACACTCACACAGCAGATGAGCGGGCAGGACTAGGATACTTGTGTGCCTCACTAAACATTATTTCAACACACTTGTAACACATTGCAATTGAATGTCCATTTCCATACAGGAGCAGTGACAGGCTGAAACCTCCACATGCCATTTACATATCATAGTTCATTTAACAGTATGAATTTAGGCGGTAGAAAAATTGAAATATTGTTTTGCAGGGCAGTTTCCTCCAGAAATACTACCTCTAAGGATATACTTTTTACTGTAACAATATAATTTGATTTTACTCTGTTTCAGGACTGCATATCTCCAGGCAAGGTCAATGAGCTTTTACCAGTTTATGCACTGTTTTGACAAGGGAGATGATTGAAAAGATCAAACCATCAAGGTCAAATATAATATATAACATACATTGTCTTTTGTTTTGTTTCAGAGGTGCTAGTTTTCAGACAGGGTCAATGACAAGTCCACATACTGCTCTCACAAGGACCTTGATTTGAATGGTTACATATTATTCAATGACAACCATACATTACACAACCTTTCCTTTTGTTTTGTTTCATATCTACTTATTTTGGTGCAAGGTCATTGACAAGACACATACTTTGATGTACAGTTTGTTTTGTTTCAGGATTGCTGGTTTCAAATAAAGGTCAATGACCTTCCAACAGTTTATGCAATGTTCATACAAGGACTCAGATTAAAAGGTTCACATATATCAAGGATTGATATACATTGCATTTTGTTTTCTTCCAGGACTGCTTGTTTTGATGCAAGGTCAATGACCTTTTTCTGTTTTGTGCACTGTTCTATCAAGGGCCTTAATCGAGAGAGTCACAAATTATTCAATATCTTATAAACTGTCATTTTGTTTCACCTTTTTTATTTTATTTTTTTTACATGAAAGGTCAATGACCTATCACTATTCTTTGCACTAACAAAGACCTTGATTGATAAGGTCTTATAAAATTCAATGATACCAATGTCACAAGGGTAATATTTCACCAGGTTTATGGGAATCTTGCTAATGAGTGTCAAATGAACAAACACAGTATTGCCAATATATTTAATAGTTTATTATAGAGTTTATTTAATAGACACAGTATCACAACAGGCTATCACAATCCTGGCAACGTGGCTTGGCTGCGACGTGCCCCTATCCTATGCTCCGACCCAGTGGTGCGGCCTGGCCCGGCCCAGCGTGGCGTGGCGTGCAGCGGAGTGTGTCCCAACTTAGCCCAGCCTGGCCCGACCTGGCGTGGTGTGGCGTGGCGCGGCGTGGCGTGTCCCGACCCGGCCCGGCCCGGCCTGATGTGGTGTGGCGTGGCGTGGCGTGGCGTGGCGTGCGGGTCACTGTCCGGTCCACCCTGGACCTGGTGTAATGTCTGTAAATATCAGGGACTACAGAATATGGTGTTCACTGGTCAAGATTCAGGAGCAAAGTCTCTTTCACATAACTTATTATCACTCAATGTGTCAATTACTCAAAGTACCAATGTGTCAATTACTCAAAGTACCAATGTGTCAATTACTCCAGGTACCAGTTACTCTAAGTCTAATTGACTCATGACTCCATGTACAAAGTCCAAACACAAATTATTCTCAGTCTAAGTTAATCAATGTCTAAATTATTATAAGTACACATTATTATAAGGACAAATTATTCTAACTCCAAATCATAAAGTTCATGATAAATCAAATGAAATTGCATAAACCATTCCAGGAATGGGACAAGTACAAATTAGCAAAACATGAAAGTTGCTCATAAAATAAGGCAATACATTTTGGAATATGTGCAATGTCATTTGTGACCTTGGGATTGGCAGCCATATTGGCCATGTGTTTTCAGAAAGCATGACTGCCAATAATTTTTATAAAGTGCAAAATGTCCCCAAAGTATTCCAAAAGTACATTATAATTAAAGCATAAACTTTCCCCAAGTGATATGGAACATTATAAGGGCTAACCCCAGTAATTTCTGCAGGACCCACTCCTGTTACCTATTTCCATATCACAACTAACAAGAAGAATAAAATTGACTTACCTGTAAATATCAGGGACTACAGAATATGGTGTTCACTGTTCAAGATTCAGGAGCAAAGTGACTTCCAGTTCAAATTTCCCAGACTTCCTCACTTTCACCCAAGACTCTGCCACCCAGTTCTGCATCAAGCCTGTCATTTACTTAGCCTAGACTATTCTCTGGACACCCCAGTATATCATGACCTAGTCTGACTGACCCAGAGAGCCAGCCCACTTTATGCCCTCACTGATCATGAGAGGGGCCCAGTGGGGAGATCTGTGATCTCACTCCCCAACCCAAGTGCAATGATTGATACCCCAAACATATAATAAAATAGGTGAAAACATCAATATGGTACAGTTTTATTATCATACAATCTAAATATAATAGAAAACTAAATAAATAACTATGCCACATACTTCCGCCAGTTTAAAAATGTTGTCCTCAACATTCTGGTTTCTCTGGCCACATTCCTCCTCCAGATTTGAACAAATGTCATCCTTGACATTCTCTGAAAGCTATAAGTAACACATATCCATCACAATTCACCAAAAGTCCTTCACGACATGGATGCTACAAGAAATCACATAATCATTCAAAATCAACCCAAATGTCCTTCATAACATTTCAAGGCTGCTACCAACCCTTATACTTTACCTCAAACTTACCCTAATGTCACCATGACATTTCTTGAGTGCTACATCCAATTAAACACATTGATCAACAATATTCTTAACTAAGGAATGTCATTCATGACTATTCCTTCATGAACTCCATGACTTTACACAAGGCCTGGCTATCATACTTATTCTGGATCATAAGTCTGATAAACTCAGCTTTTTCTTGCCATGGTTGCTTAACTACTTGCACATTGCTTTCCACACCTAGTCGATCAGGTGCCTTCCTGGCTCTAGTGGATCTCCTCATTGCTGGAGTTTCCACCTCAGGCTGATCTATGGCTGTGGTAGGTTCCTGTCTGATTTCGGGTGCAAAATCAGGTTCAGGTTCCGGAACCACCTGTACCGGATCTGGTTCAGGTTGTGGTCGGTCCGGTATTACAGCTTGCTCTGGTCCTGGGGCTAGACCTGGGTCATCCGGAATCGCTGCTTGAACTGCTCCTGGTTCTGGATCTAGTTCTTCCGGAATCATTCCTTGAACTGGTCCTGGTGCTAGACCAAGTTCTTCCATTTCTTGTCCTGGGACATTAAGCGGTGCACCCTGGTTAGGTGCTGCTTCAGGTTCGAGAGCCTCTGCATATGCTGGAAGTAGGTCTTCAACCTCTTCCACAACAGGAGGTTCATCCTGTGGCACAACATTTGCTTCCACTACCTGTTCCCTTGGAACAAATGGATTTGCCGTCGGTCTCATCTGGTTTGTGGACTTGTCTACCACTATCCATGGACCTTCCTCATCGGAGTCACTATCTGATGAGTCACTCCTCACAGCTTCTTCTTGTACTGGTTCCTTTCTTCTGGCTTCTCTGGTGGTTCTCCGAACTTCCCGCTCTGGTTGTCTGTATGGATTGGCAGGAGGCTCTGGTAGAATCCTAACCAGACTTGGACATGGCAGAGACATGAATGGAAGGAGTACATTCCTGTGTAGTGTCCTGTCAGATCCTTTCCCATCCTCCCTGTGCACTGTGTACACTGGGACTTCTTCATTTGGTTGTTTCAGAACCACATATGGCTCTCTCTCCCACCGGTCAGCTAACTTGTGCTTCCCTTTGAAGGCAAGTTGCTTCACCAGTACTTTATCTCCAGGCTGCAGTGTTGACACTCTGGTCTTCAGATCATAGTGCTCCTTGTATCTGGCAGCCGCCTTGGCAGCTTCTTGAGATGCCAGATGGTACACATACTGCAGTCGGTCCTTCAGGCCTTGAACATACTGACTCAGACTTTTCTCCTCCTTTTCCTGATCCACTCCTAGATACAGATCTATGGCCAGACGAGGGTGTCTGCCAAACATGAGGAAATAGGGTGAATACTTGGTGCTGTCATGTCGAGTGCAGTTGTATGCATGAACAAGTGGAGAGATGTAGTTTTTCCAGTCTGCTTTCTTCTCCTCTGAGAGTGTTCCGAACATGTTGAGCAGTGTGTGGTTAAATCTCTCGCAGAGACCGTTCCCCATGGGATGGTAGGGAGTTGTTCTGGATTTCACCACACCAGCAATCCTACACAGATGTGAAACTACCTCAGACTCAAAATTTCTCCCCTGGTCTGAGTGAAGCCTGGCTGGAAATCCATAATGCACAATGTAGTGGTCAAACAACACCTTGGCTGTGGTCCTTGCAGTCTGATTCTTTGTGGGGATTGCAATAGCATACTTGGTAAAGTGATCAGTAATCACAAGTATGTTACCGAACCCACCTCTGGCCTCCTCCAGTGTCAGATAATCCATGCAAACCAACTCCATAGGTTGCTTGCTGGTTATTGGCACAAGGGGCACAGGACGATTTGTGTTGGTTGGCATCTTCCGGCGTACACATCGGCCACAATGTCGAACCTTGGATTCCACCTCTGCTGACATCTTGGGCCAGTAGTATCGGGATCGTACCAGCTCCAGAGTCCGGTCCATCCCCAGATGTCCGACATGGTCATGCAGACCGGTCAGAGCATCTGCACGATACTTGGCTGGAAGAATCAGTTGAGAGTGCATTTTTCCATCCACTTCCCTGTGGCGATATAGGATTCCCTTCTGGAACTCTAGTCGCTCCCATTCTTTCAGCATGGTGACTGTTTCAGCCTTCTCGGTTTTCTTCTCTTCTTGAGTTGGCCTTTCTCCCTTTTTCTTGTAGAAGATCACCCTTCCGATGACTTCATCCTGCTCCTGCTCCTTCATCCAGTCCACTGTTGACATTGTTGGCAATGTCTCACTTCCAGGCCATGTGGGTGGATTGACCAGCTCATCTGGAACCGCTTGAGCACTGAGGCACACAGACTCAACATATGGATCCTTTGACTTGGTTGGAACAACTTGGTGCTGCTGGCAGATGGCACGGACAGTCTCAATTGGTATCTCTTCTCTGGGCTGGCGTGACAAACAATCCGCATCAGCGTTGCTCTTGGCAGGCCGATATTCCACCCGGAAATCATATGTACCCAGTGCCGCCAGCCAGCGGTGCCCTGTGGCATCCAGCTTAGCTGTGGACATGACATATGTGAGTGGGTTGTTGTCAGTTCGCACCAGGAATTTGCTACCATAGAGATAGTCATGGAATTTGTCCACCACCGCCCACTTGAGTGCTAGGAACTCCAGTTTGTGAGCTGGGTACTTCTTCTCGCTCTCACTCAACCCACGGCTGGCATAGGCAATGACTCTCTCCACACCCGCTTGTTCCTGATACAGAATACCTGCAATGCCCTCCAGGGCAGCATCTGTATGGACAACGAATGGCTTGGAGAAGTCAGCGAATGCCAGGATGGGTGGTGAAGTGAGACGTTTCACCAGTTCCTCGAATGCTTGCTGGCACTCTGGAGTCCAGTTCCACGGTGGAGGTTTCTCCTTCTTGGTTGTCTTGGTGCCCTTTGTCTTCCTTGGTGCACCGATCATCAGGGAGTACAGGGGTTTGGCAATTCTTGCGTAGTTCTCCACAAACCTCCTGTAGTAGCCAGTGAATCCCATGAACTTGCGCAGCTGGTGGGCATCCACGGGCTTGGGCCATTTGGCAACTACTTCCACCTTCTGGGGGTCAGCTTCAATTCCATTGGCTGAGATGATGTGTCCAAGGTACTTGATTTTCGTCTGGAACATTTTGCATTTGCAGGGCTTCAGTTTGAGTCCAAATTTGGCAAGTTTGGCAAAAACTGCTTCCAGACGTTCACAGTGTTCCTCGAATGTGCTCGAGAAGATGATGATGTCGTCCAGGTACACAAGGCACTGGATCAAGTTCAGCTCACCGACCACATTCAACATCAGTCTCTGGAATCGAGCTGGGGCTCCGGTACATCCAAATGGTAGGACGTTGCACTCATACAACCCCAATGGTCCAACTGTGAAGGCTGTTTTGGGTTTGTCCTTTTCACAGACCTCCAACTGCCAATATCCACTTTTTAAATCGAGGCTTGTGAAGTACTTGGCTCCTCGCAAAGTGTCCAGTGTCTCCTCGATTCTGGGCAGAGGATATGCGTCAGGAATTGTACGGGCATTCAATTTTCTCAGGTCTAAGCAAAATCTCAAAGACCCATCACTACGTCTTGCTAGTACCACTGGAGATGCCCATGGACTGAAGGACTCTCGGATGATACCAGCATTGAGCATGTTCCTCAAATGCTGACGGACTTCATCATACATGTTGGGAGGAATTCTTCTGTAGCGCTCTCTGAAGGGAGTTTCATCCGTAAGATTGATCTCATGCTTCAAGACACCAAGATCAAACTCATGCTTTGAGAAGCAGTGACTGTAGCGAGAGATAAGATCTTTAGCAGTTTGGGTCTGAGCAGAGTTCAACTCCGGGAACTCAAAGTCAAGAGAGTACTCATCATTCTTCTTCTTGGAGCTTGTAGCTGTAGAGGGTGTGCTTTCTGAAGGCGAGTTACTTGCTGGAGCTGTCTTGGCTGACTTGTCCTCCTCGGCTGACTTCTTGACTTCTGTGCTGTCTTGGCCTTGTTCTTCAGAGTCAGTCTTGTCCTTACCAGCTGTCTCAGCTTCCTCTTCATCTTCCTTCCACTGCTGCAAGACATCAACTTGATTCAGCTCACAAAGAACAGACCTTGGAGTAATGGTGATGGCCTTCTCAGACAAGTTACTGAACTGGACAGGCACTTTACACCATTGTTCCATACCAAACACATTCACTACCCTGGGAGTTACTAACAAACCACTAGACATACTGGATGCATGAGTGGGTTCAGTGACAGCTGCAATGTGCTCACCATTTGGAGGAGACTTGACCTTTCCCCACACAACTTTACTCTCATTTGGTTGCACAATTACAGACTCACTCATACCACACTTCACCAAACCAAGTTGTCCATCTTTGCAGTACTTCTCCCTGGATTGAAGATGTTGGTAGGCTAGCTGCCAGGAATTGTTCATTTCAGCTTTCTGCAAGTAAGATGTACCATAATGGGACTTGCACATCTCACGAACCATCTTGATCACATTGGTGCCCACGACAACTGGAACATCCTGGTTGAACTCTGTGTCCGGCACGACCAGTACTGGAACTTCCAAGTTGTCAGGTGTCTCTGGAAGACCCGCTGAATCAGATGGAAAGGACATTCCCACTTCAATGTAGCCATGGTAGGGTACATCCTGTCCACCAGCTCCAGAAACAGTCAGCAGATTCTCCAGGGGCTGTATTGGGTAGTCGGTGAGGCATCTGTCATAGTAGGACCGGGAAATAGAAGATATCATTGAACCGGTATCAATCAAAGCAATACATTTATTTCCACCAACTACTACTGGACTAATATTTGCCTCCCCCACCAATCTACCTAAGGGCACAACCTTTGACACAGAAACAGAGCTTTGCAATGATTGCCTGCCTACTCCCTGCTCCCTAGTTTCGGCAGGCTTCCATTTAAATACTCAGTCTTCTTTTTCTGTTTATTAGGGCGGCATCCCAGAGCTATGTGCCCTGGCAATCCACATTTATAGCAAATTACCTCAGAGTCATCATCTGGGTTTCCATGATTTTCAGTAGGCCTTGGTCTCAGTCTGGGCAGGAACTGAGACTGGGACTGGGTTTGGGGTGGTTTTTGATAAGTTTTCTTCTTTTCAAACTCATTTACCTTCGGCTCCGCTTTCTTCTCATGAGCTTCCAACCTCCCCTCCAGTTCAGCAATCTTTTTCTTCAACTCTTCAACTACTGACACTGATACCTCAGTTCCTTGAGACTGGACTTTCTTACCTTTGTTGGTGTCCCTGTCGGCCAGCTCCTGTTCAGTCTTCCGCACCTCCATCCGCAGCTTGTCAAAATTGGAAATTGTTTCAGCACGGAATCTGGTTGCTTCTCGCAGCTTGTCTGAATAAAGACCATTCCAGAAACGCGAACGGAGAAGCTGGTCGGGATCACCACGGACTTGGTCAGCTTCAATCAACTGAGTCATCAGTCTTTCAAGTCGACAACCCCAAGCACCCACGGTTTCGTTTTCCTTTTGCTTTTGTTGGCAAAATCGCTCCAAGAGATTGGACCCCGTATCCACTGGACCATAAATTCCCTTCAGCTTATCCAAGATTTGATTTACCGTCGGTGTCCTACCCAGACTCAGCAGGACCTGTGCAGCCTCTGCTTTCAACGATTTGCGAACGGCTTGGCGCAAAGTGGCTTCGTCATGTTTCCCATCCGCCATGAGGCCTCGTACCTCATACTCCCATGTATCAAACTCCTCCAGCTTACCATTAAATGTGGTTATTTTTGGAGGGTGCTCCACCGTAACGGGGCGGGCAATGTTGGAACCAAGGGCTTGCAACAGTTGGGCCATCATGTCTGAGTCAATTGGGATTGGTATTTGGGCTTGGGCTTGGGCTTTTGTGTCTTTACCCACTTTACCCCACTCCTCAGGTGGTATTTTTTCCACACTGAGTTCACCTTTACCTTCACCTTCCCCCACAGGTTTCTTGTCAAGTGTATCAATGCACAAGCGGACATGGGCCCTGTCATGGTAAGTGCAGCATAACCTATCCTGGTCAAGGTATTCTAGGGTGTCCACCTCCCCTACCCCTTCAAGAAACTTTCTAAGATCTGGCTCACTAGTCCCTAAAGGGAACCTCACTAGCACTGACCTATCCATTCTACTGGGCAGAGTCTCACACCTATCTACTAGTAAATACTCACTTACCTCTCATCCATGTACCTCCTGGCATTGGCTTACACTGTCTCACTGGGGAGGGATCAAGTCAAAGTTCATAGAGGTCACATATGCAGCACATTGTGATTACATTGCACTAGACCTGGAATAGTAAACAGAAGCATTAGATCACCATGATCATACATAACACTGTCTAAGTTAGACATAATCAAATTACAAAATACTATCATATTTACACAGTTTAGAACAATAGAAATATTCAGTTAGTTTAGAACAATAGAAATATTCAGTCTTTGGTTCACTTGTATCTCAGTCTTTGTTTCACTTGGCACTGTACACAATCACTGACACTGCAAGATCCCGGACGAGCCCCCAAATGTCACAAGGGTAATATTTCACCAGGTTTATGGGAATCTTGCTAATGAGTGTCAAATGAACAAACACAGTATTGCCAATATATTTAATAGTTTATTATAGAGTTTATTTAATAGACACAGTATCACAACAGGCTATCACAATCCTGGCAACGTGGCTTGGCTGCGACGTGCCCCTATCCTATGCTCCGACCCAGTGGTGCGGCCTGGCCCGGCCCAGCATGGCGTGGCGTGCAGCGGAGTGTGTCCCAACTTAGCCCAGCCTGGCCCGACCTGGCGTGGTGTGGCGTGGCGCGGCGTGGCGTGTCCCGACCCGGCCCGGCCCGGCCTGATGTGGTGTGGCGTGGCGTGGCGTGGCGTGGCGTGCGGGTCACTGTCCGGTCCACCCTGGACCTGGTGTAATGTCTGTAAATATCAGGGACTACAGAATATGGTGTTCACTGGTCAAGATTCAGGAGCAAAGTCTCTTTCACATAACTTATTATCACTCAATGTGTCAATTACTCAAAGTACCAATGTGTCAATTACTCAAAGTACCAATGTGTCAATTACTCCAGGTACCAGTTACTCTAAGTCTAATTGACTCATGACTCCATGTACAAAGTCCAAACACAAATTATTCTCAGTCTAAGTTAATCAATGTCTAAATTATTATAAGTACACATTATTATAAGGACAAATTATTCTAACTCCAAATCATAAAGTTCATGATAAATCAAATGAAATTGCATAAACCATTCCAGGAATGGGACAAGTACAAATTAGCAAAACATGAAAGTTGCTCATAAAATAAGGCAATACATTTTGGAATATGTGCAATGTCATTTGTGACCTTGGGATTGGCAGCCATATTGGCCATGTGTTTTCAGAAAGCATGACTGCCAATAATTTTTATAAAGTGCAAAATGTCCCCAAAGTATTCCAAAAGTACATTATAATTAAAGCATAAACTTTCCCCAAGTGATATGGAACATTATAAGGGCTAACCCCAGTAATTTCTGCAGGACCCACTCCTGTTACCTATTTCCATATCACAACTAACAAGAAGAATAAAATTGACTTACCTGTAAATATCAGGGACTACAGAATATGGTGTTCACTGTTCAAGATTCAGGAGCAAAGTGACTTCCAGTTCAAATTTCCCAGACTTCCTCACTTTCACCCAAGACTCTGCCACCCAGTTCTGCATCAAGCCTGTCATTTACTTAGCCTAGACTATTCTCTGGACACCCCAGTATATCATGACCTAGTCAGACTGACCCAGAGAGCCAGCCCACTTTATGCCCTCACTGATCATGAGAGGGGCCCAGTGGGGAGATCTGTGATCTCACTCCCCAACCCAAGTGCAATGATTGATACCCCAAACATATAATAAAATAGGTGAAAACATCAATATGGTACAGTTTTATTATCATACAATCTAAATATAATAGAAAACTAAATAAATAACTATGCCACACCAACTACTGAAAAAGGTCATTGATTGAAAAGATGACACACAATTCAATAATATGATGTGCCTTGTCCTGTTTCACTATTGATTATTCCCATGTTAGGGCATTGACCTTTTTTATATAAATAAACTTTTGCTGTTTGTGCATTATTATAATAAGGGCCCTGGTTGAAAAGGTCACAACCTATCCAAGGATAAATATCTTGATTTTTATTATGTTTCAGGGCTGCTTATTTTCAGGCAAGGTCATTGACCTTTTACAAGTAGGGATACAGCTCTTATAATAAGGGCCTTGGTTGAAAAGGTCACAACCTATCCAAGGATAAATATCTTGATTTTTATTATGTTTCAGGGCTGCTTATTTTCAGGCAAGGTCATTGACCTTTTACAAGTATGGATACAGTTCTTATAATAAGGGCCTTGGTTGAAAAGGTCACAACCTATCCAAGGATAAATATCTTGATTTTAATTATGTTTCAGGGCTGCTTATTTTCAGGCAAGGTCATTGACCTTTTACAAGTATGGATACAGTTCTTATAATAAGGGCCTTGGTTGAAAAGGTCACAACCTATCCAAGGATAAATATCTTGATTTTAATTATGTTTCAGGGCTGCTTATTTTCAGGCAAGGTCATTGACCTTTTACAAGTAGGGATACAGCTCTTATAATAAGGGCCTTGGTTGAAAAGGTCACAACCTATCCAAGGATAAATATCTTGATTTTTATTATGTTTCAGGGCTGCTTATTTTCAGGCAAGGTCATTGACCTTTTACAAGTATGGATACAGTTCTTATAATAAGGGCCTTGGTTGAAAAGGTCACAACCTATCCAAGGATAAATATCTTGATTTTAATTATGTTTCAGGGCTGCTTATTTTCAGGCAAGGTCATTGACCTTTTACAAGTAGGGATACAGCTCTTATAATAAGGGCCTTGGTTGAAAAGGTCACAACCTATCCAAGGATAAATATCTTGATTTTTATTATGTTTCAGGGCTGCTTATTTTCAGGCAAGGTCATTGACCTTTTACAAGTATGGATACAGTTCTTATAATAAGGGCCTCGGTTGAAAAGGTCACAACCTATCCAAGGATAAATATCTTGATTTTAATTATGTTTCAGGGCTGCTTATTTTCAGGCAAGGTCATTGATCTTTTACAAGTAATGATACAACTCTAACAAGGGACTTGATTGAGAAGGTCACATATAGTTTCAGGATATTTATGTTTTGTAGTAAGGCTCCTTTTTTCCTTTCAAGAACAATGAACCTGTATTTTAGAAAACTTTTGTGCAGAAATGGTCAATGACCTTTTGCGATTTTTGGAAATGTCTTTCAAATGTGTATGTTATTCTTATTTCTATAAATTATTTTCATTTCAGACAGATTGTTTCAGCAATTTTATTTCAATGACCTTTTTAATTGTTATTTTCCTAACAATGGCCATCAGTGCAAAAATCCAAATGCCCTTTATTATCAATTATCCAAATGCCCTGAGGTATAACCTTCAAATAAAGATCTCTCTTGTAAATATGCTGTCTTTATATATAAGCATCTTAGCTAAATATTGTAAATGTCAAAATAATACATTTAAGCATATTTTGTGTCCCAAGTAAAGATCATATTTGACAAGCTTTTCACATGCATCTTGTTCATCTTTACATGCATATAGTATCTTGTATTTGTCTTGTTTATTTGAAATTTAACATCTTTTCTGATTTTGTAAAGATCAAGTAAAGATCATATTTGACAAGCTTTTCACATGCATCTTGTTCATCTTTACAAGCATATAGTATCTTGTATTTGTCTTGTTTATTTGAAATTTAACATCTTTTCTGATTTTGTAAAGGCTTGCAAATTCCGGTCTTTACTGTCTTTGATGCATACATTAAAGGTCTTGTAAATTGCCAAATTACAGTTTGTAAATATGTCTGAAAGGTCATGTTAATTTCAAATTTACTTCAAAAATATATACATATTGGCCTCTTGTAAATCTAATTTTTCACGCAGTGACAATCAAGTAGATTTCCAAACAACTTTGCAAAAGTGATCTTAACAATATTTACTGTGATCCTAGTGAAAAAGATTTTCTATTTCTCAAAAACATTAAGAGGAAAATAGAGGTAAAGCCCACACTTGGTCATTTAAAAAATATGAATGTTTTCACCTCCCTTCACATATCTGATTGCCAAACTTCCTTTTTATTTCCAAATCATACAAATCTAAATGTGAAAATCTGTTTCACTAGGATCACAGTGATTTTTCTTCCCAAATAAATGAAATAGACAGCTAAAAACAACTATTTTTGCTGTGTAATCTGCAGAACTAATTTGCTTGTCTTCTTCATTTCTCATCAAAACTATCATTTAGGAAAATTAGGATAAAATACTATTTTGAAAGAAATATACTTGTAATCATACCTTATAATTCAAATATTTTAGTATTTAGATATTGATTAATGTAATTAATGCTTTTATATTCATAGGGAATGTATTTTTACACTGTGAATCTACCAATTTCCAGACAGTACAGTATTTTGGTTATTTTCTCCTCTGCCACTAGGGGGCACTCATTGAAAAGACCAATAAATACCCTTAATGCCTGGATGACTGACGACCTGAGAACACTCAACTTAAACTAAATCCACCTCACCTTACATTTTGATCTTACTTTATATGTACATACACATTACATGTACATATTTCTGTTGCAAGCGTTACATTTACAGACATTATCACTCTTTAAACCTTTCTTGGTGGTCTGAAGAAGGCATCTCTTTTCACATATAGAGGCATTTTAGATTTTGTTTTGGACATCAAATTCAATATGGCTGTCAACTCTAGTTTTGAAAAAGTCATATTCTGAAGACTTTCATAATGATTTAACATTTTAACATATAAGAAGTGCTGGATGGAAAAGATCCCAATGAAATTAAACTACATCTATTTCCCCTTATTTGACAAAAAAGAAAATAAAACTAGATAATGACATGTGATCCTTAAATCCAAGATGTCTACTATCTACGCCATAGTGAATTTGATTTGTTATGAAGTTTCTATACTTTTCATTGTGAACGAATAAAAATAAATGAATATGCTCACCTCCCTCAATGCGGCCAGTAGATCTTCAATGAGGGTCCAGACAACCCCAAAATAAAAATGGCAGCCACATTTCCCACCAATTTAATTTAACAGGAATTGTTTGCCCACGTAATGCATGTAATTGCAATAGAGTGATATAAAAATATTGATACTGTAACAACAAATCCAATATCATAAAATCACTTTCACCCACATTTTATATTGTTAACTGTGAATACTGGTTCTCGGCTTCTCAGCAGTAACTGAGGGAACTCGCTTGCTGTGATTATACCGGCCAATATACCTATCTATATCTATTCCATCAATAACAACTGCAGAGACATGTGACGGGGGTTTTATTTGCTATAGTGTACAATAGATATTTGAATATGAGATTGTTTTCGATTTTACAGAAACTTAAAATCTGAATTCAGCATGTGGAAGAGCAAGAATTTCTAGCTTGATTTAAAATTTTGACTGCTGAAATCAAAATATGATCTATCGTCAAATTGGCATTTGAAGTAGTGGGTGGAGCCCTTATTCTTTGTAATATTAGGCTCCGCCCCTTTTTTCGAATGCCCTCTAGTGGAGTTTGGTGCCCTCCACACATTATTACAATGTTTGAAATATCAAAATGACCTTGAATTTTATCTAGTTTCAGAGATTTATATCTTTCTTTAATTTGAAAGAAAAAAAATCTAAATTTATGTAGGAAAATATGCAAATTACATGTTAAAAATTATATGTTAAAAAATTGTTAAAATTAATATTGAATCTGGAAAATCTTAAGGTTTCTAACAGTGTATCACACATGTTGATGGATCAGGTATTTGAGAAATTATGACCATATGGCGATATTGCTATATATTGAAAGCTTCATATCTTTTTAACTCATAAAAAGTGGTGTAGTAATATTGTCAACTATGTGTTTGCTCCCTGGGTTAACTTCATACATACATAGGGAGACTCGCCAGCTGTGATTTGGTGGCCAGTACCTAACTGCCTATATCATATGGGGATCAAGGAGAACTGCAGACTCAGTATGGACAGTGTACAATGGTCGTCCTTATTCGGTTGACACAACACATATATAGAGTATAAAGACCCCGGGGGGGGGGGGCTACTCTCATAGTCAGCCTTACCGGGGAAGCTAGGCTAAATATCGCTGATATATTCCCTAAGACGGGTTAACAAATTTCATCATTTTCCCTAAAACAGGGTACTGTTTTTCAAATTTCTCCCTAAAACAGGGATCACAATCCCCTTTTCCAAATCTACTCCTTCTGCATCATCCCTAAATGAGGGTATCAAAATTTCAGCGAGTCCTAAATCAGGGTACCAAATTTCAGCTAGTCCTAAATATCAATAATGATAGAATATTTCCCTAAATCAGCCTCTGGGGTTTTCAGTTCCATCCCAGCCTCCGCGGGTTAAAATCATGAGAGTACCCCCCCCCCCCCCCCCCCGGATAAAGACTAGACGGACGCTGGCTGCAACGGTGCACTCTGGGCTAGGGCAGTGCCTCTGGGATCTTGGGTCTTGGCGTCTCTCGCTGTCGGTCACTCTTCTGTCTATATCCGAAAAAAAGGCCGAAAAACAGTTAGAACGAACCCAGGTTGCAGCTGCAACCTGGTTATATAGGCACGTGCTGGATCCATATTGAGGTTGATCCCTCTTGCTAATCTTTGGTTGGCAATTAGCCTGTGGCGAGACAGATATGTGAATCATCGCAACATGCATCATCATAACCACATAACCACAGTATTGTCTCTGACATTGTCTCTTATATTGTCTTTCGTGTACACAGTCGTTTTGTGTCCCACAATATATCACTGCCCCAGGATTTCTTTTATCATTTCAAACCACTGAAGGTTAGAAGTTCTGAAGATTGTGGGACCATCATAAAATGTATTAATTTTACAAACAACTTTGTCTAAGTTATTTTTAAATATTTACTGTGATTCTAGTGAAACAGATGTTTTGGGTTTTTTGTTCTTTTGTTTGTTTATTTTTTATTTTTTTGCTTTTTTTTAAATATTAAAAGAAAAAAAAGAAGTAAAGTACACACTTGAACATTTGGAAATATATCCAAATTGAAAATGAGAAAATCTGTTTCACTTGGATCGCAGTGAATTTTCTTTACACTAAAATGAAGTCCACACAGCTAAAAACTAGTCTTTCCTGTTGTGTAATTTGCAGAACTAATTTTCTTGTCATCTCCATTTCTCTTCAAAACTATCATCAAGGAAAATGATGACACTAATAGTATTTTGAACAAAATATACTTGTAATCTAATAATTCAAATGCTGTAGTGGTTAAATAAATGTCATTAATGCTTTGATTTAAATAGGAAATGTGTTTTATCACTGTAAATGTACCAATTTCCATATACAGTTGTTTTGGTTATTTTCTGCTCTGCCACAAGAGGGCACTCACTGAAAATGCCTGTGAACAAAGAGAAAGCAATGGTGTCATGATGTTACAATGTGATCAGTGGCAATGCAGAACATTCTGAGCTTTAATGGACAAAACCTGTTTGCTTTTTTATATTGTCAACATTCATCTTCTGAGTTGGATGCCATGTTGCAGGCAAGGACTTTCGACATGACAGTTTAGTGAGGCATTACTATATCTGCTACAGGTAAGACTCACCAAGATGTTAAAAGTACAATAATACCTGGTGTGGAATATTAAGATACATTGACATGACAATTTACAAGGTGAATAACTCAAACATATGCATGGCCACCCTATTTATTTATCTATACCAATGCCAGACATGCAGGGAAATATAAAAATCCTGAACGAAGAGACTAAATTATGATGATTACATTACATAGTTATTATGATTACATATTGAAAAAAAAGTAATGAAGTTCCTTTGATAGGCATTATGGTTGGTCCTTTGTCATGTAGCAGCTTATGGTACAATGTGAGGAGTATTAAAATATATCATTCAAAATTGACTGGCTTTTTTTCTTGGTGCTTACAATTAAGCTACAAATAGAAGCATTTTCCAGTGTATGTGGTTTTGAAATAATTGTTTCTAATCCTCATTTACATACAATTATGTGGCCAGCCTAGTTTCTATGGATCTTTAATTTGGATTGCACATTTACATTATGTAGGGCCAAGGGTCGTTGCACATCTAGTTAGAGCGCAAGCTTATTAGCACCAGTTCCTCTGTGGTGATCCAAAGGTGGTGAGTTCGAACCCCAGCCGTGCCGGGATTGAACTCATGATACAATTTCCCATATGAGCTGAGGCCCATGCCTAAAGGGTTAACCCCTTGTCCTTGTAAATCTGTGACCGGGTGGGTTGTCATGTCAAGGACCTGCGACATGACAATTCAGTGAGGCAGCACTATATCTGCTACAAGTAGGTCTCATCACGAAATGACTGAAATAATGTTGAAAGTGATGTAAAGCCCCAAATAAACAAACAAACAAATACATTATGTATTTGGCCCAAAAGAGATTCATTACATGTTATTCCCCTTAAAGAATTTGATGCAATCTTCAACCAACTTTTGGCCATCTTTGTGTTGAGGCATCTCTGGACTAATTTCATCCTGTATACCTGTTGTGCTTTCATATTAGGCTACCTCCTTCACAAATGATTCTGCCACCAGCACAGTAAATGCAGATGCTCTCACGGCTGAGCCCCATTCAATGTTTAATGTCCCTCATTGGTTGTGTTCGAATACTTTTAAAGTTTGGTAGTTTCTCACTAGGGATTACGTGTAATGGATTCAAATTTTGAATGGACATAAATATGTCAATTATATGCCACAGGTTGACTGAAATAGTGATGAATTGAAGAGATTTGTGCATTTACATTCTGTGTCATACCTATGCGTGTAATTATCTTTTACTTGCAGATATATCTAGAGAAAACTATAAAGATTGTAAAGTTATGATATCTTGTAAATGTGAATAAAGATGTAAATAATGGCAATTTATGTGTAGATGTGTGATATTTCCTATATTCTCCTTAGCATATCCTGGATCTATACCAGGCTCTGCAAGTAAAGGCCAGATCTAGATCTATCTTTCAAAGTAAGTCTGAGGAGACCACACTGGGTACAGACTTCTTTTGAGCAGCCAAAAGGCACTGAATCAAATATTTTGTCACATGTTGTAACACGGCCAATTGGTGTCATTGATATATTGAGAACGTAAGTACAGCAAGAGTCAAGATGCTAGTGACATTTATACCAAAATAGTCAGACAAAAATAAGGGATGGACCATTAATAGGGCAGGGGCCCACCACTACCAACTTCGTTAAAAATTGAGATAGAGATGTGAAACTTGGGCAGAGTATGTTATAGAATGTTGTGAACAACATATCACTCAGCTAAAAAAAATTTTCCAATATGCATTTTTAGTATTTTCTAGAAGGAAATATTTAAAAAAAATACCAGCCAGTTACACTTTGGGATTTTGGTTGTCAGCTGTTATTTTTTACCAGCTGGGAAAGTTACCAGCTCAGAATTTATATGGAATTAACAGCTGTTAACTTTGTTCGTGGATGTTTGTCAATGCCAAATTTTTTTTAACAGCTGGTAATGAGCCAATTTCTTTAATAAATAATTAAATGTTAAAAATTTATAATTACAGTAGAAATTTCATTAGGCTTGAACAATCTTTGTCAAATAGTGTTCATGCAATATAATTTATTTTTTATTTTGCAGTTTTCAATGGCGAAATTGCCAGTTGGTGTCAAAATCTCAATACTTTACCAGCCAGCCAATTAAATTCATCAGTCTGTCAGCTAGGCCATTTTGAAATGTCAAATGTATTTTGAGCCAGCTGATTCATACAAAAAAAAGTTCCCAACTGGTAAACATACCAGCTGGAAATGAAATGCATTAGTTACAAGCTGCCAGCCAGAAAAGTGTGCATATTGGCTCTTTTTGCATATCATATAGTGGTGGGCCCCTGATAGGGGGGAGGGGGTTTAAAAGAAATATTCTAAATCTCTCTTTGGCAAGGCAGATATATCAATGATATACTTTTCCAACAAGATTTTTCCAATATCCAGCCTCCAACTCCTCCAAATAATAAATAACCCATTGTTGATTACTTTTGAACGTATGAAATGGACATATTGAACATGAAATGGGTAGTTCAAAATTTCCTATTGCAGTGGGTACATGGTGTCACTTTTACTTGGCATTAATGGCGTCAAACATAGATCACATTCTCCAATTTATAAACATAATTTTAACACCTTCTTATTGAATAAAAAAATAAAATATAGAAGATTTGCAGAAAAAAATCACCTTTTAATCGAAGTAATCTATTTTCGTCTACATTAAATACATTTCCTATCACCTGAGGTTTCTTCTATTTAAGTTACCAATTTAACACATTTCCACATACAGAGAATTTATTATCATTTTATATGAACAACAAGTGCCTTCGGCTGGGAAGTGATGCTGTCCCTCACTGTTGTAGCTATCCCTCACCTGTGCAGCTGTCTCTCAATTGTGTAGCTATCTCTCAGCTATGCAGCCATCCCTCACCTATACAGCTATCTCTCACATGTGCAGCTGTCTCTCACTTGTGCAACTACCACGTGTGCAGCTGTCATTCAGTTGTGCAGTTGTCTCTCACTGTTGTAACTATCTCTCACCATGTGCAGCTATCTCTCACCATGTGCAGCTATCTCTCCTAATGTGCAGCTATCCCTCACATGTGCAGCTGTCTCTCACTTGTGCAACTACCACGTGTGCAGCTGTCATTCAGTTGTGCAGTTATCTCTCACTGTTGTAACTATCTCTCACCATGTGCAGCTATCTCTCCCCATGTGCATTTATCTCTCCCCATGTGCAGCTATCTCTCCCCATGTGCAGCTATCTCTCCCCATGTGCAGCTATCTATCACCATGTGAAGCTGTCTCTCCCCATGTGCAGCTATCTCTCCCCATGTGCAGCTATCTCTCACCATGTGCAGCTATCTCTTACCATGTGCAGCTATCTCTCAAACTGAGCAGCTATCTCTCACCATGTGCAGCTATCTCTCTCCATGTGGACCTATCTCTCACCATGTGCAGCTATCTCTCACCGTGTGCAGCTATCTCTCCCCATGTGAAGCTATCTCTCCCCATGTGCAGCTATCTCTCACCATGTGCAGCTATCTCTCCCCATGTGAAGCTATCTCTCCCCATGTGCAGCTATCTCTCACCATGTGCAGCTATCTCAAACTGTGGAGCTGTCTCTCAGTATGTGAAGCTGTCTCTCCCCATGTGCAGCTATCTCTTACCATGTGCAGCTATCTCTCAAACTGAGCAGCTATCTCTCCCCATGTGCAGCTATCTCTCCCCATGTGCAGCTATCTCTCCCCGTGTGCAGCTATCTCTCACCGTGTGCAGCTGTCTCTCCCCATGTGCAGCTTTCTCTCCCCATGTGCAGCTATCTCTCACCATATGCAGCTATCTCTTACCATGTGCAGCTATCTCTCAATCTGAGCAGCTATCTCTCACCATGTGCAGCTATCTCTCCCCATGTGGAGCTATCTCTTCCCATGTGCAGCTATCTCTCACCATGTGCAGCTATCTCTCCCCATGTACAGCTATCTCTCACCATGTGCAGCTATCTCTCCCCATGTGCAGCTATCTCTCCCAATGTGCAGCTATCTCTCCCCATGTGCAGCTATCTCTCAAACTGTGCAGCTATCTTTAATATCTGCATTTCACCCATATAGACCCCTTTGTGCAAAACCTTGTAGGGCCTCAATAAGTAGGTCAATAAATAGGTCAATTTACCGATGGTTGAAAACAAAGCTCTAATACAGAAATATAGGCATATTGGAGGTAATTCTCATTTCTAATGTAATTGTGACAACAAATAACTGATAATTGTGCCATTCATAATATGCTAAAAGCACAACCCTTCACATAAACTTGCAAAACAAAAGTGAAGTGGAGATTAGTTTAGTGTCATTTCCACCAGAGGGCAGGCAACGTGGTGACGGAACAGCGAGATCAACACACTCTTATCAGTGGCGAATTTTGTCGCGGCCAATACCTCATATTATAACAAAACATACCGAGTCGGGAAGCTGGGTGAGCGGATTCAGTGAGTTGGTGATTGCGGACGGATACCCTGAGCCGAAGGCGAAGGGTATCCGTCCGCCATCACCAACGAACTGAATCCGCTCACACAGCTGACCGACGAGTGTATGTTTTGTTTTTATACCTCAGACAACTACTGTATTTTTAAAAAATGATACATGAAACAAGATATTTATCGTTACAAACATTTGTAAACAAAGCGCACCTCATTTGACCCCGTCACGTGACCCGAAAATGGCGCGTACAGCCATAGACTGGTTGCCGCCATCTGTGTATATACACGATGTTCTTGACACTCGATGGGGAACCAGTCTAAAGATGGCTAATCAATACTTTACAAATAATTGACATGCGCGTATTCATTCGAAATCGCATAAATACGCGCATCACTGAGGTATAAAGCAACTTTTTTTTTTTTTTTTCAAATCTCGTCACCCTTCCTCTCTGATCACGTTCATGCTTTTTTTATATATGTATGTAATTATGATTACAGCAACTTATTTTCTGAAAGTACACTTATATCTTATATGTATGAAACTTTAAAAGATTGCATTGGATCAATTTAAAGTCTGTCAATTTTCATATTTCGTCCACCAACCAGATTCAAGCATTTCTAACCAAATTTAGCTTGTTACTAAAACGTTGTAGAATTGTCTACACTTGGAATAGAGAATTAAAATTTATATCTCCATAATCAGTGGAGAAAGTAGAACATTTCACTCGCAATATGTTTTGGCCTAATTACTGTCTATGATGGGTCAAAATTGTTACAAAGTTGAATAACGTCACATTCTTCAAGTTTTCGGCTCATATGGCGTCATAAGACCATTGGTTTTTGCGGTAACGCACATATCACCTTTGATCTCATGACGTCACAACTCCATTCATTAAACTCCGAGATATAAAATAGAAAAAAAAAATATTGGTCCCAGTACTGTGCCCTGTGGCACACCTGATTTCACATGCACAGGGACCGATAGACTGGTGCCGCCCTCTGTTTTGAAAGGAGTTTTTCCACACCAGCTTCTGTGATGGAGAAATGGGGTCATCTTCGTCCGGAATTTTCCATGTTTTCAGCAGAACATACAGATTTGTATATGCGTGATAGAACTTCTAATAGTTCTTGTGGCCCGAGGCCTGAATAACGTTTTTATCCATCGGTGCTGTACTCTGGCGGACGTTTAACATTGTACATAGTCTCTAACTTTAACGGTAGATGGCAATGCTAACTTGTTACATGTGCGCAGTCGCAACCCGGCATTACACTCTTCCTGTCTGGGAAGTTTCTTGCTTTGTCACAGTAAATTAATGCATTGAATTTGACAATAGATCAGACTTCCAAAATATTGGGGATTGCATAGGGTGCCGAACAAAGAAGACGTCAAGATGGCGAGTGTCTCGTACCATATCGCTAACCTCTTGGAGAAGGTGGGTGTTGATTTGAACGCCATGGTGGCAATGTCCGCCATTTTGGTTCTGTCATAAATGACAAAACCGGCAAGTGGAGCTGTCAGAAGACAAAATATTCAGTTTCCTACTGCCAACAAAAATGTCATCGATTAACAGTTTGATAACAAAATCCACATGTTGATTCTATTTGACTATTATGCATGACAAAGTCAATGACCGACCTTCTAAGTTCCAATTTCATTTGAACATTTGCAAGACAAAGTTTAAAATGGTTTCATCAATGCTTTTATGGCCTGCACTAGGCTGGTAGTTTAGGGACAACACATGGTAAAATATGAGTGTCATACTCTGCATCCATGAGCTCAATTTCCACCATTACTAAGGACCATGACCATGAACAGCAATAGTACGATTGTGGATTTCCATCTTTTTTTTTTAATGATTAGATTTTAGAGATTTTTTTATGCACTTTCGATTTAATTGTCCAGTTCCGGTGTTTTGTTTTCAATGGAGCAGTTTGGCGACCCGTAATCGTCCCATAAGCTTGTTCTGCCAGGCTACGATGATCATCATGTACCCGCAATCTACCTTTGTCATTGTACCTTTGTTATTGACCAAAAAAAAATGTTTTATATAACAAATTTAAACAAATGTTTAAGAGATCACTTATGGGTTCTTAATAGAAATATAAAAATGGCAACATTGTAAAATTTAAATGTTGTTAAAAAAGTTTTTATTTTGTTTTCACCCAGATGACATCAAGTGATAAAGACTTCCGGTTTATGGCCACAAATGATTTGATGGCAGAGCTGCAAAAGGATTCTATAAAGCTTGATGATGACAGTGAACGCAAGGTAGTCAAAATGTTGCTGAAATTGTTGGAGGACAAGAATGGGGAGGTGCAAAATCTTGCAGTTAAATGGTAAACCTTCATTTTGTATCTTAAAATCACAGAACTCTCAGTTAAATTTTTTATCTTAAAATCACAGAACTCTCAGTTAAAAATTTTTTGAAGACAATGACCGTAATTTTCAATGACTGTAAATATGATATTCACCTAACTCTAATTGTGATATTTACCTTAAAGGTATTAAGCATTGATCCTCTAATTTGGCATATTGAAAGCTTATCCACATATGAACATTGTGACAAATTGAAGTTTAACATAAAATTATAACATAAGTTGCTGTAAGACATAGACATTGCACTCCAAGCAGAGCTTATGGCTGCACTCCTAGCCATAAGCTGCACTCCTAGCCATAAGCTGCATGTGATGGGTAAACACGGGTAGCGTTAACTTTCTTTTATCCCAGTTATAGCTCAAAGTAAGTTAGCACTGTTTGACGTCATTCTGGCACTATTCAAATGATAATATATTTTTGATGAAGTTTATTGCCATACTCTTATGACATCATTTTACCTTTCAGTGCCTCAGTGATAACACTACTGGCATAAAAATGATGCCAAGAAAGAAGTGTGCTTTCTTTAAGGGGCTATGAATTAGTCCTGTTGAAATAGATTTCACAGACACTGATGGCAATGCACCAATCAAGAATTTAATAGACGTGAAAGACAAATATATTTATCACCAATATGTGAATTTTAAAAGTTTTTTTTGCAAAATTGGTGCTTAATTCATTTCATTCAAAGATATTTAAGATTTATGGATTATTAAAATGCTTTATGGTTTGAAAGCAGTATTCAGCACATTCAATATGTCTGATTTAGCACAGATTATGTTTCAATATTTGAACATCACAACATCTGATTTTCATTGATATTGAATGAAGATTTAGAGTTTGGGTAAAATTCTGCTTTCACTTTATCTTCAGCAAAATGTTTGGAAGTGATCATTTAAAAAAAAAAAATAGATAAAAAAAAACAATATGGATAATGTGCATAATATCACATGTATGTCCCAGAATGTGAAATATGTTACTCGACCTCCAGTGGACAAAGCGTGGACATTCTTCCATGCAATGATGTTAACATTTTTTATAATGCCTCTACTTAGCCACTTTGTTCCCAAAGTTTCATACCTTTTCATATAAAACAAAGTAAATTTCACGCCTACCATGCCTTCAAAACAGTGTGTAGATGTGTTCAGTATTTGCAAAAATCATGCTGAAAAAATGATTCCTCATTTTGACATTCCTGTACATTTAACTTCTGGCTGTCAGTGTGTGCACAGTGATTATTGACCAATCTGGATGAAAAAAATTTTGACTTGCATGATTCCAATATGGCAGACTACATGCAAGCTTTCACGTCATTCTCATTCTGTCTTTACCACCAACAGTGATGAAAGTCTTCAAGAAATAACCTGAATTCAGCTTTTTTTTCTTCAAATGTGAAATTCAAAATAGTCTGAACTCAGTCTGAAACATCCAAAAATGACATTTTTGAAAGGGGGTAGGGGTATCTTGAGGTTGATTTTTAAAGGTTTAAGGTTTTTTCCTGAATGCTGACTTTCATCACTGCACCAAGAAAATGGTGACGATTATATTTTTTTAATACATATAATGTGAACATGGCACATCAATTAACGCTGAGTTATAATTTGGTTTAAAGTCTCGGACCCTTGGTGAACAAAGTGAAAGAGTTCCAGGTGGAGACCATTGTAGAGACATTATGTAGCAATATGCTGTCAGATAAAGAACAACTTCGAGATATATCAAGTATTGGTAAGTGTGTTTTGTCAATATTACATTGATTTACAGAATACATAAAATCTGGTTTGGTTAATCCTTCATGATATTTTGTGGTTAGAATAAGAATGAGGATGAGCAGTGTTTTGGTTTAAAATATATTTTGTGGTGCATTTTTTTTGTAGAGTTGCTCAAATTAATATATAACTCTTGGTAAGGCCAGATGAATAAAAAGTTACTTTCAATAAAGTTGGAATGTAGGCATTTATTTTTACTTGTGATGTAAAAAATAGGCAAACATATATGAATGATAAAGGCTAGAAGTAAATAATGCAGTGGCTACTATGTTACCTTGGAGGTAAATTGCTAAATATTTGGTTGATGATAATTTTCTCAGCAATATGTACATTACTTGGTGAAGGCATATTTATATCTTCTAATTAACAGGGCTGAAGACTGTGATCAGCGAGCTACCATCAGCATCCACTGCTCTTGCTGCCAGCATATGCAAGAAAATCACTGGCAGACTGACAAGTGCCATTGCAAAGGTAAACAATCCATTCCCTAAACTATTCATTTCTTTTGCTCCGTGTTGGTTTGGGGAGGGGTTTCAAGGTCCCCTTTCCACCAAAAAAGAAAACAATCTACATCCAGTCTTTGAATATTATTATTATCTATTGAAAGGGGGAGTATCTCAATGTGATATTTCCATCAAATTTTGAAGCTTAATTGGAACCTCCTGTTTTCTCTACTCCGTCTCCTTTCTACAGTTGGAACTAGATATGATGGAATCTTGTTACAAAAGAAAATAAATGGTCTTAATAAGGTTTAAATGTATGAAGAGTGAATCTGATAGTTCACATTATGATATATTTATCAGAAGTAGGCAGTCAAAGATAAAAGTTAATAAAAACATAAGGCCATACTTAATTATGATGGTAACAGATAGAAAGCACATTTTGTATGGACATACATTTATGAGGATCTGAACAATATTATTGTGTTAGTAAATAATTGGTTCAAATTAGACTTTTGATAAAGCTCTGGTGGCTGATTATGTATTTTAGCAAGAAGATGTTTCTGTGCAGCTTGAAGCTTTGGACATCCTTGGAGATCTTCTCAGTAGATTTGGAGGTAAGGGTGAACTAAATAAGCTAACTACTTCCCAGTCCCACCATAATTGTATTTTCCATATTTTGTCTAATGATATAGAGGCCTTATTAATGTGCTCATTTTGATTGGAGACAAAGGCTGGTTTGATGAAATTATTTCAATATAATGTAATAGGCATTGTATTGTAATCTATAATTTCATAGTATATTTATAAAGTAGAGTTGGGTTTTTAATTCTTTTTTTTTTTTTAGGTTTGAGAGTTAAGGTTTTGTTAATCTTTGTGTTTTCATAGTATATGTAGAGTATATTAGTAATGTTACTGTTGCAGGACTTTTGATCAGCTTCCATCCTTCCATCCAGCAGGCCTTGCTGCCCCAGCTGTCTAGCCCCAGACTTGCTGTCAGGAAACGATCAATCATGGCCCTTAGTAAGGCTCTTTCTACCTACATTCCTGCCTCAATTCAAACACCATATAAAATAGAAATATTACTCTGCCACTCATGATTAAACTTGTTTTTAAATCTGAGCTATATTTTAGTGTGAATATTAGCAATAGTTTTCATGTATGTTTATTGTTTTTAAAAATGAGATGCAAATTATTAAAAATGATGAGTATTGAAATATTTTGATGATTGTTGTGAAAGAGGTTTGATTTTTTAAAAGAATATAACTCTTTTCCCAAAAGCTGACATAAAATTGATAGATGAAAATGTTTGTTTGTTTCAGGTCACTTGGTTATGAGTTGTAACAACAGCTTGTTCCTGGAGCTGATAGATTTCTTATTAACAGAGTTGTCAAGGAACACATCTACATCCACCACTCGCACATATATACAATGCTTGGGAGCCATCACGTATGTAGCCTTATTATCTTTATTATACAAAATCTGAATATTTGAACCTGCTCTCAGTCACTTTTATAAGGAATAAGTAAATGCAGTTATCTTTTACTCTGCCCTAAAGAATTAAAAGTATTGCCTTATGTTTGGTTCCATTCATTCTTTGAATACAGAGCATAGAGTCCCAGTGACAGATTTCTTTCTGACTATGAAGTTAATTATGCAAAAAAGTGGTAATATATTTAAAAATAAAAAAAAATCTATGTTTGCTTAGATAAGATCAATAGGATATTCATCTGGTTCATGATAAAAAAGACACTTCTGAAAAAGGAAAAAAAGGAAAAAAAATAATCAGAGATGATTATTTGCATTAGTGTTTGCATTACTTTTTGCCTAATTGTTTGGTGATGGTTTGCAGGAGGGCTGCTGGTCATCGTGTCGGGGAGCATCTGGAGAGAATCATTCCCCTCATTGTTAACTTCTGTAAGATAGAGGATGATGAACTCCGAGAATACTGTCTCCAGGCATTTGAATCATTTGTTCGCAGATGTCCAAAACAAATCTCGCCTCATATTAATGCAGTGAGTCAATTAAACAGATTTCAAATGAAATTCATCAACTTCTTATTTTACAACATTTTGACATGAAAATAATGTGTTTTTCTGTATATTCAGTTATTTTGTATTTAATGAGAAGTAAACATTAAACATGACAAATTATGTATGAAACCTTTCAATACAATTTCAGATTATTCAAATTTGCTTGGAGTATATCTGTTATGATCCCAACTATAACTATGATGATGAAGAGGAGGAGGATTCGATGGAGATGGAGGATGATGAGGAGGAGGGGTGAGTCCAAGCATCAGGAGGAGGAGGGTGGGGTAGACCACTTAAAAGAATACAAATTAGTCCACTAATAGTAGGGTTGATCAGTCCACTTTTATGAGGGGAGATAAATCTACCGGTACTTGTTGGAAGTTGGATTAGTCCACTTTTAGGGGATACTTGTAGGAGGTTTGGAGTAGTCCACTATTTGAAGGGTAGATGAGTCTGCTTCTAGGAATATGGATTAATCCACTTAAAGGAGGGGGGATTAGTTCTTTTGGAGGAGGACCAAACCATGGGAAGGGATAGATTAAATCTTGAATTTTTTATGCCTGTGAATATCTGCAGTGATTTAAAGTTAAATATTTAAATATCACTATAGATTTTAAACGGGATTCGTTAGATTGAAGGTAAAATCAAAGTGTGAGTATCAAACAAAATTAGGGCAGTATAGATATGATATAATGGGTGGTTTCAGTGAGAGTGATGATGAGTACAGTGATGATGATGACATGAGCTGGAAGGTGAGAAGAGCGTCTGCTAAGTGTCTGGATGCCATCATGGCCACCCGCCATGAGATGCTGATGGAGTTCTACACCACCGTGTCACCTGCTCTCATCTCCAGATTCAAAGGTAGGCTGGCTTCTCTAAGTCTAGTTCACGACCCAAGTCATGATTACGGTCTGGGAACGTCCATTGAGAGCATGATTGTGCCAGAACCACTCAAAGTTAACGGTCTTCTCGGCAGAATTAAGCTCTGACTAACCCACTTTACTTGTGGTAGATTTTAGACAGTTTTAATTAGTTTTCAGACCATTTGCAGAGTGATATTAGTAGAATCAATATTTGATTGTTTTTCACACATATGTTTATAAAGAGCGAGAGGAGAATGTAAAGGCTGACATATTCCATGCCTACATCACCCTCCTGAAGCAGACCAGACCAACTGTATCCACGGATCCTGATGCCATGGACCAGGGAGAGGGGTGAGTCAACATCTACACACTCTACCTATAGCACATTATTTATAAGAGGATTGGGCCAGGGAGAATTAATAATTCTCTGGCAGTGTCTGAAGTATGGTTAAAAGCCCTATTTATTCAACCAAGAGATATTTATAAAAACAAACACAAAAAAAACCCCAGAAGTTGCTCATCTTGGCCACAAGTTGCTTTGTGTGAGTAACAGGGCAAGTTCAGATTTTAAATGCAAGCTATGTGGTGGCTTGTAAATGTATTGGCAGATAACATGTTTGCCTGCCTTGGGAGATTAAAAAAATAGGTTGTAAAAGTATAAACATATCCTAATAATTGACGATGATTAAAGAATCATTGCTAATTGGATCAAAGTTTTGCTTAATCCGAAACAAAATAAAATATTGTTCTTCCCAGACTGACCGTTATTTTAAATTGAGATAATCAGGTTTTTGCTGAGTTTACACACCAGGAATTTTAATTAAGCTTTCCAGGACTTTCAAATGAGATCCACCTCAATGATTATTTAACTTAGCCAGTTGAAGTTATTAATTCTAATGGAGTCGTGTTATTTTTAGCCCAGTGTCGATGCTGCAATGTCAGATTCCGGGAATTGTGAAGGCAATCCACAAACAGCTGAAGGAGAAGAGTATTAAGACCAGACAGGGATGCTTCAACCTGCTGATAGAGTTGGTTCAGGTGCTGCCTGGAGCTCTGACAGATCATATCCCAGCTCTCATACCAGGAATACAGTTCTCACTCGGGTAAGTATAGCTTATTGTCATGACAGATCATATCCCAGCTCTCATACCAGGAATACAGTTCTCACTCGGGTAAGTATAGCTTATTGTTGTGACAGATCATATCCCAGCTCTCATACCAGGAATACAGTTCTCACTCGGGTAAGTATAGCTTATTGTCGTGACAGATCATATCCCAGCTCTCATACCAGGAATACAGTTCTCACTCGGGTAAGTATAGCTTATTGTCGTGACAGATCTTTTCCCAGCTCTCATACCAGGAATACAGTTCTCACTCGGGTAAGTATAGCTTATTGTCGTGACAGATCATATCCCAGCTCTCATACCAGGAATACAGTTCTCACTCGGGTAAGTATAGCTTATTGTCGTGACAGATCATATCCCAGCTCTCGTACCAGGAATACAGTTCTCACTCGGGTAAGTATAGCTTATTGTTGTGACAGATCATATCCCAGCTCTCATACCAGGAATACAGTTCTCACTCGGGTAAGTATAGCTTATTGTTGTGACAGATCATATCCCAGCTCTCATACCAGGAATACAGTTCTCACTCGGGTAAGTATAGCTTATTGTCGTGACAGATCATATCCCAGCTCTCATACCAGGAATACAGTTCTCACTCGGGTAAGTATAGCTTATTGTTGTGACAGATCATATCCCAGCTCTCGTACCAGGAATACAGTTCTCACTCGGGTAAGTATAGCTTATTGTCATGACAGATCACATCCCAGCTCTCATACCAGGAATACAGTTCTCACTCGGGTAAGTATAGCTTATTGTCATGACAGATCATATCCCAGTTCTCATACCAGGAATACAGTTCTCACTCGGGTAAGTGTAGCTTATTGTCATGACAGATCATATCCCAGTTCTCATACCAGGAATACAATTCTCACTCGGGTAAGTATAGCTTATTGTTGTGACAGATCATATCCCAGCTCTCATACCAGGAATACAGTTCTCACTCGGGTAAGTATAGCTTATTGTCATGACAGATCATATCCCAGCTCTCATACCAGGAATACAGTTCTCACTCGGGTAAGTGTAGCTTATTGTCATGACAGATCATATCCCAGTTCTCATACCAGGAATACAATTCTCACTCGGGTAAGTATAGCTTATTGTTGTGACAGATCATATCCCAGCTCTCATACCAGGAATACAGTTCTCAGGTAAGTAAGCAGGTATTGTCTTGACTAGTCATGTACGTATCCTTAGTTTATGAGTTCCAGAATTTCCCAAGTGTTTCTCAATTGTTGGGAATATTAGCTGCAGAGCGAATTGCTCAGAAAGAAAGAGAAAAGAGCAATCTGTATGCAATTGAATAGTACTTATAATTTCATGCAATATCCAGATATTAAAGTGTTTAGCACAATTTATTTGATCCATTTTCATTATACATGTTTAATAACCAATATAATGCTTAATTTTAAGCATTGCACTGGTGATATGATTAATTTGATCTGATACAAGTTATATATTATGAAGATAAGAAATACAGTATTATACGCTGATGTTATTTCAGAGACAAGAACTCCAGTTCCAACATGAAGATAGATACACTATCCTTCATCCACACATTGCTGTCCAACCATTCACCACCTGTGTTCCACCCACACATACCAGTTCTTGTACCTGTAAGTATCTTCCCTATGTAGAAATTATTGCATTTATTACCTTGTTTACTTTGTGTGAAAAGCAAATAACAGATACTTCTCATATTAAGTACATGCTCATGTTATTTGCTTAAAGATAAAAGCATTACAGTATTGAGATTGTTATAATTCTGTTTGCAGCCTGTGGTGACGGCAGTAGGTGATCCTTTCTATAAGATCACATCTGAAGCTCTCCTTGTCACCCAGCAGCTCGTCAAGGTCATCAGACCTCTTGGTAAGCTAGACCACTATATTTATAGGTCATCAACAACCTCAAAAGTATGTTGGGCTCTGTCAGTGTGTGCTTGTGTGTGTCTGCCAACCAAAACCTGAATATTTTGCTATATCTTTTTAGCTAATAAAGTTAGAGGCTCAAAAATTGTCCAGCTGATCATGTGATGGAAATTTCAATAGTCCAAAAATCATTTAGTAGGTCAATTTCACAGGCTGCTGAATTTTACACCAAATTCTGGCATTTTCTCAATAATTTGTTCAAAATAAAATATCACCATAATATCATTAAAAAATTGTGTGCATTACAATATATAAGTAGAAATGGACAGTGTAAAAGAAAAAATGCCGATTGGTATTGTATTATCCAAAAATAATAATTATGTGTAATTGTTTATGTGTTTTTAGATATGCCAGTAAACTTCAGCTTTCAAGTATATGTGACAGATTTGTATCAGTGCACACTTAAGAGGCTGAAGGCTGCAGATATAGACCAGGAAGTGAAGGAGAGAGCCATATCCTGCATGTAAGATATCTCACACAATCACTTACCATTTCTAGTCAATAATAAATGGATATTTCCTGGCCGAAATCGCTCAATATGTAGAGCATATGCTTTGAAACCCAGGGATTCTTGGTTCAAATCCTGGACAGTTACTAGTAATTACTATAAGCAGACATCTGGAATTAGTGTTATATAAATGTCACCTTTACCCTTTTTACCTTATCTTAATAATAGCCCAGTAGTATTTTTAGCGAGAAAGATTAGGCATTTTGGTAAAAAATGACGTCTTGCATGAAGTAGTGTTTTGATTATTGGTCAGATAAGAGAGGCCTTCTTTGACCTGGATTGACATCACATGGGAACCTCAGTCCTTGTCTTCAATATATATTTTCAGATTATCTTTTTAATGCTCTTCTAAATGTTCAAAGAAAAAGACTGATTGACCAAAGAATGTAAAGTTGTTTGATCAAATATCTATCTTGATGCACACTAATAATAAATCTGGATGTTGTATTATTTCAGGGGCCAGATCATCTGTAATTTGGGAGACAGTCTGGGTTCAGAGCTACATAACTGTCTTCCTATATTCCTGGAGAGACTGAAGAATGAAATCACCCGACTAACAACAGTCAAATCTCTCACTCTCATAGCTGGGTAAGATGTCACATTCTATAATCTTATCTCTTGGGCTAATTTTATTAAATATAAATTTGGTATTGTTTTATTTTTCTTAATTTCTTGGTCTAAATCTGGTTGCAGATCACCATTGAAGATCGATTTGAGGCCAATTCTGGGAGAAGCTATGCCAATACTAGCATCATTCCTGAGGAAAAACCACAGAGCTTTACGCTTAAGTACCTTGGCTTGCTTAGATGTCCTGGTCAGAAACTATGGTAAGAGATAAACAAGGAACTTTGTACATGCTTGGAAAGATTGCTGTTTAAACTTATGGTATGAAAAGCAAACATTAAAATCGGAGAAAAATGTATCAAGCATTGAAATACAGAATTAAATATGTTTTCATCCTTAACATTCTATGATTTACCCTTGATTGGAATAATTACCATCTTCTAGGCAAGAAAAAAGTTATTTCTGGTATTCCTTACTTTGCTATTAAAAAATACAAATAGTTGCATTTGTGCATTTTTATTACACATATTTCCATATACATTGGAAAGAATTGATTTTTTATATGTTGTTGTATTTTGATCCTGTGATATATGTATGCTTGCAGGTAGTGATATGGATATACATATGTTTAATGATGTCATGAAAGAGTTACCTGCCCTCATAAACGAGAGTGACCTTCATGTATCTCAGCTGACCTTGAACCTTCTGACCTCTATATCTCAGGTCAACAAGCCATGCATGGCCAATGTAAGGGAGGGAATCCTCTCCCAACTTCTCATACTTGTCAGATCCCCCTTATTACAAGGTGAGCCGTCAATATTATTTGCAGTGTATGCATGACAAAAAAAGATAGAAGCATCCGTAATCTTTAACTCCTCAACTTTTAAAAAGGGAGTAATGAACTTGGAAAATCAAAGTCTGAGATAATTCAACAAATTTTTCTTTGATAATCAGAGAAAATCAAAATGTATCTTTTCATGGAATGTTTAAATGTAAAATGATGAGAAATTATGAATATTTCAGGTGCTGCTCTTAGTGCAATGTTAGAATTTTACCAAGCACTTGTGTCAACCAGCACATCAGGCCTTGGATTTAGAGACCTATTACAGGTATGTGCACTTGATATTGCATGTTGTCTCAATGAGGATCTTTTAACAGATTTTTTGATAAAATTAGCAAACTTGACTTTAATGAATAGAATTAATTGTTTGCTACTATTGCAGATGTTAACTGAGCCCATCTACAGTGCCCCCTATGGAGGGTCTTTGGCAGTACACAAGCAGGCATTTCAGTCAATAGCTAAATGTATAGCAGCTCTTACAATCACATGTCAACACGAGGGCGCCACCATCGTCAATCAGTTTGTGACTGATATCAAGGTGAGATCTTAGCAGATAATTAATTTTGTCAAATGTTGAGGTTCACCAGCCTATAGCCTTATTGAATGTGTGATGTAATTTTTGCTTGCTGCTTGCAGAGTCCTAAGTCTACAGATTCTGTTAGACTCCTGGCACTGCTCACATTAGGAGAAATAGGAAAACATGTGTAAGTACCGCATCAAGAGACCTGCCCAGTTAAACACATTCGCTTTGATCAATCACAATAAATCTGTGGTCATTGGCTCCATTAACTGACAAAAATCATGGATATTATTAAAGACTTAATGTGTAGTATATTATCAATACTGGGCATATAAAGATTTTAGAACCTTGTGTAAATTTATTCTTAAAAATGGAAAATGAAAACAACATTATTTTTGATCATACATATTTATAATGTTAAATTTGCAGAGATTTAAGTGCCCAAGGAGAAATACAGAGTGTTATTTTAGAGTCTTTTTCATCACCAAATGAAGAAGTAAAATCAGCAGCATCCTATGCTCTGGGTGGGTATATATTCTCTCACTTATAACCTGGACAAGTTAAGTTAAAAAGTGTATGCCAAGCTACTCACCTTACCCCTTTATTCACTTTGGTAAGGTCTTTGGTTATATACTGAAAGTTTCTGGTAAAAATTAAAGAGATATGTGTTCAAGTATGTGACCACGCTTGAGTGTTTCACTCGTCCTCTCAATAGATCATGTATCTGTTTAATATTAGGAAGAATTCTCTGATTGTGCATTGTAATATAATGCTTTTGGAAGAAAGTCTGCATGAAAGGCACTCCAGAATTGGGAAGTTTGAAAATTGAAAATGCCAAATTTTTCAGTGATTTACATTTGGGTCATTATTTCCACCTGGCTTTGATTCAATGGGAAAATTTTGCAAATCTTTATTACAAAAGAATTTAGGTATTCATACATTTATCAAATATTTTTAATTTGCAGGTAATGTGAGTGTAGGAAACATGACAAGATTCTTACCATTTGTATTGGAAGAAATAGAAAAACAACCCAAGAGACAATATCTACTTTTACATTCACTAAAAGAGGTCAGTAAAAAGAATCTTTTTTATAAAAAAGGAAATGTAATTATTGAGATATCTGCTGCTCTTTGGTTGAAAAAAGGACGCAAGATGATCTTTATATATTCAACTCAATTGTGTTAAATGAGATTTTTGGTATTTTACTTCACTTGATTTCTATATGCCACATTGTGAAATAATAGATAAATGAACTAATTTGAGTACTATACAATCATTTTGATTGTTGATCTTTTTTTCAGATTATCAGCTGTCAGTCTGTAAATTCTGCTAGTGTAGAAATTTTGAAGCCATATGTGAATTCAATTTGGTAAGTATAACAAAATATGAAGAAATATAATCAATTACAGCGAGAAGGCAATCAAAGCTAGAAAGAAACTATCAGTATAACTAGTGGGTTCAGAATCAAATTACATTAACTTTTTCTGTTTAAAGTTGATTCATATAAGTAAGGATGTGGCAATGGGAAAGAAACTTTAAACACACCTTTATTTAAGCTACCTTATTCAATAGATTTCAGACTCATCTAACATATAAAGCATGCAGCGTTTGCTTCATACAGGATGAAAGAACTTGGTCAGGTATGCTAACAATGTTATGATTTTTTTTATGATTGCAGGTGTGTATTAATGAAGCATTGTGAATGCCCAGAAGAAGGAACCAGGAACGTAGTAGCCGAGTGTCTAGGAAAGTTAACATTAATAGATCCAACTGCACTCTTACCTAAACTTAAGAACAATCTGGCCTCCAACTCTGCACTTACACGCAGCACAGTCGTGACAGCTGTCAAGTTTACCATCTCAGATCAGGTGAGACCTACAGGAAGAATCCCTTATTTTAGTTTACATCTGATTATAATTTCAAGTGGGTTTATAATTGAAATCAAAGTAATCATTATTCTCTTTATTCATGTCTACATTCTTTCATCCAGCCTCCATTGATTTCCTTAGTAATGTTAGGCTGTATTATTTTATGTTTGTTTTTGCATGTTGTCCAGTTTCTGGCTCTAGTGTCCTGTATTTAGATAGTAAACAAGAAACAATTCTTCTGAGAAGGAAGCTGTAATATGCTGGGAACACTGTAGAATTTACATGTTTATTTCACATTTACACATTTATTTCACATATGCTTTGCAAGAATTCTGATATTTGAGGGAGATATTTGCTCGTGTGACAGTGAATTTGATGCATGTACATGTATACGAGTGTGTGTACTCATGCATTTACTGTAATAGTCTGTTTGAACAATATTTACATGATTATCAAAAGCATTTGTTTGGAGCACACAAACTGATGACATTTTTCTTATCAGATAGGACAAACATAATGTGCTGTTTCCATCAGTCTTTTTATAAAGAAGTATTTCTGATAGATTGAAACAGCACATTATAAAAATGCCAAAGACAAAATAGACAATGATATTTCCAGAAAATATGGATTTTAGATTTAGACTTTTCTATTTCTCAGATATCCCTTATCTTTGCGAAGTTCAGAGTAATCTTAGTAATTCTGATCAGAGGAGAAGTATAAATGTGTTGAGATACTAAGAATTATGCGAAATGTTGCTCAAGGTGATTTAATGTTCCAGCCACAAGCCATAGACTCGTTGCTGCGGAGTGCAATGTGTGACTTCCTTGAGGCTCTCCATGACCAGGACCTGAATGTCAGACGTGTGGCTCTCGTAGCCTTCAACTCGGCCGCACACAATAAACCCTCCCTCATCAGGGATCTCCTCTCCAGTGTACTGCCTCACTTATACAGTGAAACCAAAGTCAGGGTAAGTCATCATCGGTGTCATGTTGTGTCGTTAAGAATAATTGATGTCAAATGTCAGGCAGTTGGTACCAGACAGAATCATTTTCATTTGGTCAAATATCTGAGGCATTATTATTTACATATTGGATATCAGCTTTTTTTTAAAATCTAGCCAAGTGGATATATAATACAAATATTATACATTGCAGAAAGAACTGATCCGAGAAGTTGAGATGGGTCCCTTCAAGCATACAGTGGATGATGGCCTTGATATCAGGAAGGTGAGATTTCTTCTTCATCATATTTTTACCTCTTACTATTTTCCTGCAAACATATAAACATAAATACCTTGGATGTATATTTTTGTGCATGTATGAAGTTTTGTTTGAATATCACACATTTTTACTGATCATTTTCAGGCCGCCTTTGAGTGTATGTACACTTTGCTGGACTCGTGTCTGGACCGTATTGATATATTTGAGTTCCTGAAACATGTTGAAGATGGATTAAATGACCACTATGATATCAAGATGTTGACCTATCTTATGCTGGTCAGACTGGCTCATCTATGCCCAAATGCTGTCCTGCAACGTTAGTATAACAATACACCTTACTGACACGATATTCTTAAAACTATGCATGGAACATTTGATAAAATATATGTAAATGTAAAAACAAATTGATCCTTTCATAAGCTGCATATTTATTTTGCATATGAGCAAACCGTTGCTGATTTTAGAACATTAACATTGCCGAGATATTTTATGGTTTGATTTCCCCTGTGCTGTTTATTTTATAGCAAAGGCATGTTGCAAATGTGAAATGGGAGTCTTATTTCTTATAAATGGTGTTGTAGATTTGGACAGGATTGTGGAACCATTGCGAGCCACATGTACAACCAAAGTGAAGGCCAACTCTGTCAAACAGGAATACGAAAAGCAAGATGAGCTGAAGCGGTCTGCACTGAGAGCTGTGGCAGCTCTCCTGCACATCCCAGATGCTGGTCAGTATCCCACATACCAGAAGCTACTCCTCATTGCTTCATCATATACACCCAAATGTGACTCATAGAAATCATCAGATGAGGTCATACATCGGTCACTCAATCATTGGTGTAACAAGTGTGTTGTGATGACCAAATTAACATTCTGGTACCATTCTCAAAGTTTAATGTTGTGTTTGAAATAAAGCATTAGGAAGGTGGTGCTATTTTGAGTTTTAGAGGGATCCTAGATTGTAAATTGGTATTTCTGAGATGTGTAAGACAAGTATTTTGAGGCATTTTGGAAATCATGCAACTTCAACAGTTGGAGCCAAACTTTGATTTGGTCACTCATGATCGTGACCAATAGGGTTCACACATGGTCATCACATGACCACATTGTCCCAAGTATCAGTTACATCGGACATTAGCATTCTATGCAATAGCTTTGTTTGAGTCACATCCACGACCTCGTCCAATCACTCCTTGTATATATGTTTTGCTGCAGCTGCTAAATAACATAGAATAGTGAATATGATTGTAATGCTTTTATTTCCAGACAAGAGTCCTTTGATGAACGAGTTCCTCTCTCAGATTAGGCCTAATGTGGAGTTATCTCAGATGTTTGAGAGCATACAGAAAGATGCAAGCACAAGCAGCTCGGATGCATCTCTCATGGACATCAGCTAGATTGAAGATTTGCAACTATGCTTGCGGCTGACATGTGGGAAAGCAGCCTCATGATGCATGCAAGACACACCTCCCACACAGCTGTGTTCCTGAGGTGCTAATGGACTCACAGACAGCTGTGTTACTGAGGTGCTAATGGACTCACAGACAGCTGTGTTCCTGAGGTGCTAATGGACTCACAGACAGCTGTGTTCCTGAGGTGCTAATGGACTCACAGACAGCTGTAACTTTAATTATATCAGTGACGGACTGTTGCTCAAGAAGTGATAACACCATCATAACATTTCAATCAAAATCATGTTTTGGAGAAATGAGTTGTGTATTTGAGGAAGAGGTGATGATGAACTTTGTAAGATTTTATTGCAGAAGGTGCACACATTTTGTGTATATTAAATGAATTGCTTGATTAATTGTCCAGGGCATGCAATTGAAGATTTCCCTTGTGAAATGTTTTCTGGAACACTATCAAGATAAAAATTTAAATAACCCTTGAAAAAAAATTATTTGCAAAAACTATTTATCTTGAATGTAATGGCTGAAGCAAGGACGTAGAATTGGCACTAAAATTCTTGAGAAAGAGAAATCAATTTCACTTAAGTCTGCTTTTACTTTTGAATGCTACAGTTCCCACATGGGATCATAATGATCAATAGCTTTCTAGATAAAGGATGGCTATTCAACTTGTCATGAAATCACAGAGAGCTGGCTGTCCTCTAAAAGATGGATGCACACAAGTATTGATGAAATAGAATGACACATTGAACAGCGTTTATGTGGATATGTTGAACTAAGAAGTTCTGTAATCATCATCAAGGATTTGGCTAATATGTAATGGGTTTTCCTCATTCAAATTACAAATATCTTTGGTTTATTCTTTTTACATCTTTCCCTGTTGGGCACCAGTTCATTTGTTATGCCATGTTTTTAGGAGCTGATGTTTTTTGTCCTCAAACAAAGGATGTAAGCTGATCTTTGCTTGAACAAAGCATTCAATATTCACATGTAACTCGGATCATGCCAATAATTTTTATAGCACATAACTTTTGAATTTATGTGTCATTCGTAATTCAAATTAACTTCACACTTATCAAAATAATGTCTCCTATTCAAGTTTAAAGAAATTAACACCCGTTGACCATGAACATTTTAACAAAGCAAAGGTCCATGAAATGAGATCTGGAAATAGGTAAGGGTCCACATCTGCTTAAATAGTTGTTTATCTGTGAGTGGAACTTGCATAATCCTGTTCTGATTAATCAATGAAACACTATGGTTTAAGACCATCTAAATGAGGATGAATATTGATGTTGAGTACAATAGGATATATCCTTTGATCAATTGTTTTTGCCTGAATTATTTAAATTGAAAATAAATAAGATTCATAACAATTTTCTGTGCTGAATGTTTTGTGATTGATTAATGTGTCTAGCTGCATTGACTTTGTCTTAGAGCTTATACAGTATCTGCCCATCAAACTATCTTCACCTTTTAGCTTTTTCATATTTGAGGTGTCCATGATGTGTACTTATTCTGCAGAGGTGAAGCTGTTGCTGAAAGGATAATAAAAGCCTTTTGGTTTAGTGTGTAGGTAAAAAGGTCATTATATTGGAGGCAAATTTAGGAGGTGAACTTGTGTTGAGCTTGTGAAATGGTCCACGAACAAGGGATCTGTGAACGTATTGAAATGAGAAAAAACAGTTTATTGGTATAGTGTCCTGTACCAAAAGCTAAAAACCTAAATGTTGTGGATGTCCTTAAAAAAATGTCATCCATAAAATATACAGAAATAGTAAAAAAAATATATACCTTGAGGCGTTTCTGTGTTTAAATCGGGATTAAAAAGAAAATAAACTTCCTTTTTGTAATTATCAAAAGTAGGAAACATTTCTCAGCTTGAGTAAGGACATGGCTCATAGTGTTCAATTTAGATTGGTGGGAATTATTCTTAATTAATGGACCTCGATTTGTATTTAGTCTTTCTCGACATCCAAAATGAACCCTTCCCTGTCTGACTAGATCAAGTTATTTTGACCGGAGGCGAAAGTCTCTGACCTTGTATCCCCCTTAATGTCCTGAAAATTGTAATATGTTTAATATTTTCCCATCTCTTTCTCCACTTCTAGTATATTATGTTTTACATCATAATTTAATGTTTGCCTCCTGGGAATTTTTCAAGACAAGCCTAATTCTTATGACTCCAAAAGATGTTATTGTGGATTACTGAAGGAATTCCCTAATTTAAACTACCAATAAGCCACTTCACGAACTATGAGCAAAAATGTAGTTTAATATGACCATAATAAATAGATTATGAAGATTTCTGAGAATACAATGCAAGGATTGTTAAGAAAATCTGTCATATGAAACATGCAAAAAATAAAATGATTAGTACAAGAATATAAAACCGACGATGAGGGGTTTTAAAATCATTAGAATGTTCTACAGAATTGAAATAAAAGTCTGTTCAAAGTTAATATTTATCAAACATGTCAATAATTTAATTTTAACAGTCTGCAAATGCCTGTTAAAGAATTCTTGTAAATCAGACGTGATATAATGAAACAAAAGGATGCAAACAATACGATACAGGTGAGCAGCCACCACATATTGTCCATATGTTTATTGTCAACAATACATACCTGAACTAGTACTGATCTCTGCATTTATGGGAGCTTCAGGCAACCAGCAAATATCTTCAATGAAAGGCCAGTGATATTCACATATCTCCTTTATTTATCATCTCAGTTTATTTCAAAAGATATCACCTGTAAAGAGATTAATGGTATTAATTCAGCATTGGATGCCCCTAACCTCTCAGCTTAGGATACAGAACATTGGCTGTTCCCAGAAGCAGCTGACATCCTCCTTGGTGGTGTGATGTGTGACCAGGTAAATCATGTCCCGGACAAATATGCATTAATATGCATTAAATAATCAGGCACCAGACTAGGAAGTACAACAGTGTTCTTCTGTTGAGCATTCAGTAATAAGTATTACTCCTCTTTTAAGATGTCACAAAGTCTGGATCGCTGGGTAAATGGCCCATTTTGCTCCAAGAGGATCACCTCCATGACCTTTGGACCCTTTGGATTATTGTCATTACAACTTGATATAATTATAATTATATCCAATATATCATTTTCAGTAACATATTATAAACACAAAAAACAACTAGTATCATCATGAAGTTAATAATAATAATATATTTTGCATAGCGCTGATACCAGACAAGTCTGTTCATAGTGCGGTGTTCAGGATGTGCATCCTGAAGAGATGGGTTTTCAGTCTACTCTTAAAAGAGGTTACTGAGGTACTCGTCCTAAGATCACAAGGCAGGGAGTTCCATAGCCTAGGGCCTGTCACCCACTGTCCTCAGTCCGGTCCTAGGAACTTGAAGGTAAGTGCGGTCGTTTGATCTTAGATCGCGTTCCCCTTCCTTAACGTGGAATAGATCCCATAAGTAAGGCGGCGCCTTACCATTTAGGGCCTTCCATGTTAGGAGGAGGACCGGGAGCCAGTGCACTTCCCGCAGTTTTCCTGAAGTATGCTTGAATTTCCTGATTTTTCCTATGACACGTGCTGCAGAGTTTTGCAGGTATTGCAGCTTCTTGGTGTCTGATCTTGGAAGACCTGCGAGAAGACCATTGCCATAGTCCAGGGTAGAGGTAAGAAAGGCATGGGTAAGTGTAACAGCTGTCTTCTCGTCTAGACATGTGTACAGTGTCTAATGGCCGCCAGGTTCCTTATGTGGTCGTAGCCTTTCTTACACATTTTCCTGATCTGGGGCTTAAATGTCCATATAAGAGTCAAAGGTTATGCCAAGGTCCACTACTGACTCACTGGGAGCAATATCAGAGCTCCCTACCCTAATTGTGTCTGGGATACTGATATTGGTGGCAGTATTATGCCTGTCAGTACATATAAGCGTTTCGGTCTTCCCATCATTTATCTTCATCTTGTTTGATATAAGGAAGTCTCTGATCTCCTTGACACACTCTTCCAGATTAAGTCTGCTTATATCAACTTGATGGGGGGGGGGGAAGTGTGTTCCACAGGGATGTAGATCTGGGTATCATCAGCGTAGATATGATAGCTCAGACCATATTTGGCTAAGATATCAGAGAGGGGTGTCATATAGATAGTGAATAATATAGGTCCCAATACAGGTCTTAATTACTCCATGGTGCGATAGAGCATCAGATAATATTGTACTAATAGGCAACTCTGGCCAGTCCCATCAGTTTTTTTTATTTAATACAGCAGTCAATGGCGAGCTTGGCTTTGGATATGCCTTCCCTCGTACCACGTATGTAAGCCAGCTTGACTTTTTTCCAGTCGTGAATGGCATCTTTCAACGTGATCTTCATTCTCGTCTCCCTCTCCATATTTTGAACGGTCTGCCCATCCTTTCCGATAATCTTTCCGCCAGCATTGTGTGGAAGGACTAGGACTTCCCCAAGGCCTTGCTTCTTTTTAGTAGAAGAAGTAGAGGCAGAGATATCACTGTCACGATCTAATACATTTTTGCGTGATCCCTCGGTAGGAACAGAAGATTTATCGCCTGACGAGATGAGCCTTGCTGGTCTTGCTGTTTTTTCATCCCCATCATATAATAGCGAGATTTCGGCTGGGATCTCCATGGGTTCACTTTTCTTTGGCAGAGAGAGGCTGTTGAGAACTTTGATTAGTGAATTGGCCGTCCGGGCATCGATCGCGTCATTCAACGTCGTCCCAAAGAAATTAGAAATCTTAATGTAGGAATATCCATCAAGATCGTTAGTGGTTGCAAGGCAGTTCTCGGATGCATAACAATGATGCTTCGAGACGGCGACAGTAGTTGGCAGAGGTGTGAGACATATTAGACCCTTAGAGCGGAGAAGCTTTGCCACACTCCCGGTGAGTTTCGGTGAGTTTCCCGCTTTGCCGCACTCCCGTGCTATGAGATCGATGCCATCAGTCAGACCTCCGTTGAGCAGTCGTCCCTAATGATTCGCTTCACCAGCATGTCCGGCTGACTTTCCCCGGGCAGGTAGATAAGCATCCTTGCGAGACCAGAGTTCTCGGTCTCGGCAGCAATTTTAACAGATTCCACCACTTTCTTGGCCGTTGGTAGGCAATCTCTCAGCACAGTTTCTTTTTCGACAAGTAACGTGGAAGTTCTGGCCAAGCCCGCAATGAGCATATCATTGTCCCACTTCATAGTGGCCATTTCTTCCGTGAATTGAATAATCTCTGTGTTGAGACGTGTGTTCTCAGCAATGGACTCGTCTTTTTGCTTTATGATGCCAGCCATTTCTTCTTTCAGGTTAGAAATTTGGTCGTCTTTGCGTTCAATTTCACCTCTCAGTTCATTGATTAATGCTGTATTGTTCATTGTCATCTTCCAGTCTTGGTGTGGCTGGGTCCTCAAGACTGTGTCTTGTTATTTTTTTACGCGTGTTCGACATATTGAATTGTTGGTGAAAGGCTATCAGAAATCAGTGTCTACAGATCGAGATTCATGCACACAATGAGAGAAATTTTTATGTTCTGTTTTGTGCGCAGTTAGAAATTGTGTGGCCAATACGGGTTCTCACTACTGGCGGGAATCAAATTGAATGGTATAATCCCCTGAGTAGCGAGTGTTTACCTATGTTTAATGCAGGCCCTTTGTATATTGGCGATCGATCAATAAACAAATATTCTTCCGGAGAAGAAAATTATTTGTCAAAGAAAAATAGTGCAGCAATTTAATATATATTAATATTAATAATATTTATCAATATATATATTTATGCACCTATTATAAATGATGAGCGGTGAAGAATTGAGATTTAATGTCTCAAATATTAGATGTCACCTGTTTAAGCTACTATATAACACAGAGCCTTGGGGCAGTTACGTATTTTTATTCTGTACGTAGTAGGAATGGATTTATTCTATGAAAGAGGGACGATTTACAGTCTTTCTCAATATTAGCGTCAGCAGAGTTTATTGGCCGCCGTTAAGTTTGGTTTGACCCGAGGGATTTAATGTCCCGGCAGGGTAGTTCTATCAATGAAGATAGTGGTTAAGTGTATCTACCAGGGTAGATAGATTAGATCCACCAAAAGGCAGAAGTTTTGTTTATAATTGATAAAAGTTAGGTTGTACCCTTTCTATTTAACACAGTCAGTGGCGATCTCCAAGCGTGAGCCGGGAGCACCGAGCCTCAAAATATTATCTCCACTCACATCTGGTTCACTATCTTTCACCTCTTAAGTCAACTTTAATATTTTCACTTAATATATACTCTTTATTGCATAAACATTGGTCTGTTGAATATTGTGTGAATTTAAAATCGAGGTGATAGGTGTCATCCATTGGGAAAAGGAAGATATTTTTGCCCTCTTAATTTGCACTTCCAGCTGTTGATCTGCTTGGCCACAGCTAGCGTCCTTGTTGAGACATCAGTCTTATCAATATCTTGCAGGGTCAGAAGGGAAGATGGCATATCTTTTAAAACTTTCAAGGTTGTTGCAGACCCTCACTAAAATCAAGAAAATTGGAATGTGCTTTTTTATATGCCTATCCCTCATGTTTATTATCATAGCCCTCGCATGATGATGACCCAGCTGCTGTTATGGTAAAGAGGTGTCATGGCAGTTTCCAAGACAAAATAATTTTTAGCACTTTGTTCTGCATCTTGGAGTCTTTCATTGGGCAGAACAAACTCGAACGTTTGTGTCAAGATGAAATACAGAGGACAGTTCTCAGCATAGGGAGTCTGAAAAGCTAAGATAGTGGATGGTTAAATATCTGACATTTATATGTGCCATTTCAATTCTCTATGTATACACCTAAAGTGATGAAAGCTTGAATCACAACATTAGGCCACAGGCCGTGGCGCAGTTGGTTAGAGCGCCAGCTTATTACTACCTGTTCCTCTGTGGCGATCCAAAGGTCGTGGGTTCGAACCCCGGCCGTGCCGAGATTGAACTCATGATACAGTTTCATACATGAGCTGAGGCCCGTGCCTAAAGGGTTAACCTGTTGTCCTTGTAAATCTGTGACCGAATGGGTTGTCATGTCAAGGACCTGCGACATGACAATTCAGTGAGGCAGCACTATATCTGCTACAAGTAGGTCTCATCACGAAATGACTGAAATAATGTTGAAAGTGATGTAAAACCCCAAACAAACAAACAAACAAACGAATAACAACATTAGAACATTGCTGCAGAAATATCTGATTAAAGTCTCTAAAGGTAGTTTAATATCAAAACTGTAATCGTATAACTGTGTTGTCCTATCTATTCCATGATTTGCATTGGTGAAAACATTGCATGCATTGATATTTTTCACGAAATGTCAGTCCTCTTGTATAAAAACTGTGAAAGCCTGTGATCCAATGGAGGAAAATTCTATTTATAAATTAAAATGAACCCAAATAAAAATATCCCTTGTAAAATTCCCTAACTGAATGTCAGGTGTCTCTGCATGTTTAGTACAAGTGTTCTTGAAGGTCTGGTGACATTGGGTTTCAGTAGTCATTAATCACCAAGTGGTACTATCAGGTCAAAGTTGAGTGGGGCAAACCTGCCTTCCCCTTTCTTCCGCAATGCAATCACCGGTCTTTTGTTTTTTCTTTACAAGAGGGAAATTCAAACTCATCGAAGAAATAGTTGGACCAAATAAGGGTAAGTTTGATATCCATGATAAATTGGTTGTCATCAGGGCAGCAAGACAGTAATATTATTATAATTTTAGGACATGTGGAACATTTTATGCAGACTTTTAAACATGTGCTTCTTTCAAAAGAGGTGCATGAGTTTTCATGCCCTTAGTTCTTATATAGGAGACAGGGCTGACGTGAGTTTTATTACCATTTGGTTTGCAGAGAGCTTGTGATTCTCAGCTCAAATGGTGAACTTTGCATTTCTTAGGATCTGTCAGTTTGTCTGATGTAAACCGTAGTGCCTGACACAAAGCTTTGAGAACCGGAACACATTCGATGCCAAGAAAGGCTCTGACCAGATTCTCTTCATAGTTGCCATCTGCAATATAAAGTTGATCCCAATCAAATTCTTTTGCAAACATTGATATCACTTTGATAGTTTTTTGTGATAATGAAGAATTCATTTGGAGATGAGCTTATATTAAAAACCATTTAGCACATGCTTTGTGTTTACATCCATTCCTCATTCTGTGTTTTTTATATATGTCAATTTGTCCTGTTTGCATAACTGCCTCACAAGCACGGTTCTTAGAACAAGGGATATTTGCCTTTCTTTGTTATTTTATGGAGGATGAAATGTGAATTACTTTCACACTGATATGGACATTTTTGCTGAAAGGGATGTGAAAACAGCCTTTCACACTTTGTTTGGTCCTGTTTGTACCCAAGAGATAATTACTCGTTTAAACTTGCAGTAGCTTTCAAAAACACCAGTATATATAGACAGAGAGGTAAAACAGATCACAATCAATCATGACCATAACCAAATGGGAAGTACATAGAGGGCTGCATTGATTCCCCAGGTGTATATTTAGTAAATCTTGCTTTTTATCCTTACAAATTATCCTATGCTCTTTGAACCAATCTAAATATTTATCTAGAAGATAAACACTCCTTTAATATTTTGTGTTGATTGGACATCTATGTGTTGCATTTTCCTTCTGCAAATCGGTCTTTAAATTGAATTGTCTGCTCAACATTTGAAATCTTGCACTGAACACACAGTAAGTATGTAGGATATAGAATACACACCCAGAGACTCTTGGAAATATATAGACATTCATAGACAATCACGAACGATACTGATGGTTGATGAGTCGCCATAACCACCACTCTGTGAGACCACGTGTAGACGGACGAGCCGATGTTGGATAAGCAGGCAAGACGAGTCCATCTGATGACGCGTGAGGAAGCCACGTAGGCAAACCCCCACAGATGACGCGGAGTGGTCCCTTAAAAGAGGCGCGCAACCGTTGGATCCTTGGTCAGAGTTCAGACAGTCAGACGGAGTCAGCGACCACCTGCCACAGAAGATCCACGACTCTCAGTATCGTGACTACATAGACTTGGGTGTTTTGTGTATAGATAGGGTCTCATAAGTATCATGCAATTGGGTAGTTCACATGCCTCGCTCATTGCCATGCCGGCCTAGCCAGACAAGGAGGAATCACAGCACTGAATAAAGGTAACTATTGCATCGTGTATATCCTGTGTCTGCAGTCCTTATTGCCTGTCACCTTTATGAGGGTACATAGGGTAGCTAGGATCCGTGCCCCAACTCACAGCCAGCGAGTTAGCGAGCTATGCTTATTGTACAGTACAGTACGGTAGAGTAGAGCAGGTTAGAGTATCTATCTATTTGGTAGAGTATTGATCCCCCGTCCATGTCCCCAACGACGGATACTCTCCAAATAGTGGGTAAAAAGTACTGGTTCCCCTGAGGTTTTGAAACCAAATATAGGTCATTTGTCATTTATGGCAGATAGGATAAACTCCACAATATATAGTCAGTTCACTGCCAGAGGTTTATCTTAATAACAAGTTAGTATCTTGAACCGACACTTACCTGGATGGCATGTGCAAGGTTTTCAGATACATTTGATGAATGTCTAATCCACTCACTCTAAGAGTTAGCAAGATTACCCAAATTAAATAGTTAGAATGGAGACAAATACCATGGTGTAATTGGACATAAATGATTTATTTGATAACTATTTACAAATAAATCTGCTGAAAACACATCCAGACCTGTGAAGTGTGGCTAGAATTGATGACAAAGCCTGCCCACGGATATATATGTGACCCAAAGGGTGACTCCCTAGTGATATGCTGGTAATTGCATCGCCTGGACCAAGTTGTGCCCTCCATCCTCCATGAAAGCCCCCTTAAATTGTTTTAGATTCTTGATGGTAATAAACGCTTCCATATATTTTTTACAAAGCTTATGAAAAACAAAATCTTTTTTCTGCCTAGTTTCTGCCATAGTTTCTGGATAAATTAATTGAATTAGATATTGATTAGAATAACCTTTTTCTTACTTAAACTAATCCACATAGCATTACAATACTATGAATGGGGGACATAATATTGCCATGATTTATGAAAACAGTAGGTTAGTGATAGCAAAATATAATGTATTCATTTAATTTGCCAATAAGGGCCATTAACTTCTCTTCAGTCTGATTCTGATTGTTTGAAAGTGGCCGTACTGGCAGAGTAACCTGCATGACATCAGACATTTATTTTATCAGCTGTCCTGAAGTCTCCAAATGAAGAATTCGTTTGGATATGGGCTAATATTAAAAACCATTTAGCACACGCTTTGTGTTTACATCCATTCCTCAATCTGTGTTTTTTTTACATACATGTTGTAAAGTCCAGGACTTTAGTGTTAATTAATCTAGGAATTAGTTAGGAATTTATTTACTTATTTACTAAATAACAGATATCTGTAATATCTTTAATGATTATATTTTATTTCATCTCCGAATATTTGACCGTGAGAAATGGTCTTGTTATTTTCTTCTTAACACATATGGTATTTGGCATGGAACGTGGAAACCCATTATAGAAGGGTAGCATGGAGAATTGTTTGGACGTGTTTAGTATTCATGTCCCGAGAGTGTCACTGGGGTGTTAGTGATTAAGTGGATTGTACTCACTTGAGGTTGGTATCTTTCTTAAGGTCAGAAATAACTAATGATAAACAAGTACTGTTAGATTAATGGGGTTGTAAGGTGAGAGAGTTTGGGAGCCTCAACAAAGAGAGTTGACAAATTGTGTTTATCATGAAAAGCATCACACCCGCATACATGTGTAGTGTTAAACTGAATGTATATATGTTGCTAGGTTTGCCAATAAAGTCAGTTCCTGAGTAGTATCCAGTCAACCAACGTCTTTGTGTCTTTACTTGCGAGCAGGGAGAACTTGGGAAGTTCTCACTTTATAAAATCACCCAGGGTGGGTATTTTATAATGTGTCCATTTGTCCGGTTTGCATAACATAAACAAATGTGAAAACAGCCTTTCAAAGATATCAGTACATACAGACAGAGAGGTAAAACAGATCACGACCATGACCAAATGGAAAGTACATGGCATTTACAAGGCTGCATTGATTCTTCAGCTCTATATTTATTAAATCTTGTTTTCTATCCTTATTAATTCTCCTTTGCTCTTTGAACCTATCTAAATATTCATCTCGAAGATAAACACTCCTTTAATATTTTGTATTGATTGGACATTTTTGTGTTGCATTTCCCTGCCACAAATTTGTCTTCTATATTCAGTTAATCAGTTTGATAAATACGGATGCTTCAAGGAGCTCCATTATGTTCACAGCAGGGTGGTTTAACCTATTAGTTTCAAAGGGGAGTTCAACCCGGTGCAGTAACCGAAGGCCTCCTCCGGTGCGTCCTATGCGAGGGAATGTGTTGAATTTGAGGGAGCCTTCTTCAATCTTATCTATGACCCTCTGATCACAGGATTCATGGAGCCATGTTTCAGTCATGAAAAGAGCATCCATGTTATTAGTACAGAAGTACTCTTTTACACTCAGTACCTTGCCAGAGATGCTCTGGACATTGCATGAGCCAACCAAGAGTCGGTTGCTAGGTTTGTATTGTGATGACCGGTTGCTAGGTTTGCATTGTGATTGCCGATGACTGCCATTGTTTGCAGGCCCTTTATAACAAGGTGTGTGTGTTCTAGTGTTAGTGGTGCCACCTGGACGATTAGAATTTCCACTAGGGTAGGTATGAGGTAATGTGATTGAGTACAAATGTGTTGGGGGCCGACTGCTAATTAACAGGGGGGTCGGATTAGATGGCGGCCCTGTGAGGGGTACTTTCAGGCCGGAGCCATTTATTTGATAAATAGTGTTTTTTTGCAAGGCATGTATATGGGGGTTTTTTATGATGAGTGAATGTGAAATTTGGTCATTGAAAAAATAATATGGGACATTGTATTTTTGTATATCAATATGAAATCTTCAACACTATGCATCACCATAAATGAAGGACATAGGCATATACAAAAATATAAAATTTAGTAAAAAATAAAAATAAAATAGAATTGAAGAAACAAAAGTAAAAGAGAGCTTATTTGTTTATTTTCTATTTGTACTGTAGTTAAGTTTTAACAGAGAATCATATATTTGAAAAATATTTGAAATATATCTTACTTATGTGGAAAATATCTTACTTATGGATAAAATATCTTACTTATATGAAAGATATCTTATGCTTGTGAAAGCATTTCTTTCAAAAAAAGGGGAAGACATGACTCAAAGGCTGCATGTAATCCCCCTTAAAGGCCAACCTGTGGAAAATTTACATTAAACCCTTTGATCACAGGTTTGTCCTTACATCACAAGGACTTTGAATGGCAATACTGTGAATGCTGATGATTGGTATCAGTGAAATTTACTATGTGACCTTATTTGTTGAAATTTTGGTTTTTCACACCACTGAATGGGAAGACATCAAAGGCTGCATGGAATCCGCCTAAAGGCTGGGCTGTATGAAAATGAATTGTATTTTGTTTTTTTTATAAAAACTAATAACTTTATACAGAAAACAAAGATGAAATCTTCAGATTGGGGTTCAATTTAAGCGAAATGCACTTCAGAACATCAGAATTTAAGAAAATATTAAGAATAATGGCTTAATACAGAAAACAAAGGTGAAATCTTCATAATATTGGGGTTCTATTTGAGCGATATACACCTCAGAACATATAAAACTAAATTGTTATTTGCATACGCAGAATACATAGAAATGGCCAAAATGAGACCTGATACCTTTCACTTGGTGGATTCCTACATTGTGCAAGCTGCACAATGTAGGAATAGCACCCACCATCATATAGAAATGGCCAAAATGAGACCTGATACCTTTCACTTGATGGATTCCTACATTGTGCAAGCTGCACAATGTAGGAATAGCACCCACCATCATATAGAAATGGCCAAAATGAGACCTGATACCTTTCACTTGGTGGATTCCTACATTGTGCAAGCTGAACAATGTAGGAATAGCACCCACCATCATATAGAAATGGCCAAAATGAGACCTGCTACCTTTCACTTGATGGATTCCTACATTATGCAAGCTGCACAATGTACGAATAGTACCCACATCATATAGAAATGGCCAAAATGAGACCTGATACCTTTCACTTGGTGGATTCCTACATTGTGCAAGCTGCACAATGTAGGAATAGCACCCACCATCATATAGAAATGGCCAAAATGAGACCTGATACCTTTCACTTGGTGGATTCCTACATTGTGCAAGCTGCACAATGTAGGAATAGCACCCACCATCATATAGAAATGGCCAAAATGAGACCTGATACCTTTCACTCTTAGCCCTCTCCTAGATCTGGTTAGCATGTACCATAGGATTTGGGCAATGTAGGGACATGGGCAATGGGCTGGGACACTTATGTTATTCAATTTACAGGTGATCCTAGCCCTCTCCTAGATCTGGTTAGCATGTACCATAGGATTTGGGCAATGTAGGGACATGGGCAATGTGCTGGGACACTTATGTTATTCAATTTACAGGTGATCCTAGCCCTCTCCTAGATCTGGTTAGCATGTACCATAGGATTTGGGCAATGTAGGGACATGGGCAATGTGCTGGGACACTTATGTTATTCAATTTACAGGTGATCCTAGCCCTCTCCTAGATCTGGTTAGCATGTACCATAGGATTTGGGCAATGTAGGGACATGGGCAATGGGCTGGGACACTTATGTTATTCAATTTACAGATGATCCTAGCCCTCTCCTAGATCTGGTTAGCATGTACCATAGGATTTGGGCAATGTAGGGACATGGGCAATGTGCTGGGACACTTATGTTATTCAATTTACAGGTGATCCTAGCCCTCTCCTAGATCTGGTTAGCATGTACCATAGGATTTGGGCAATGTAGGGACATGGGCAATGGGCTGGGACACTTATGTTATTCAATTTTCAGGTGATCCTAGCCCTCTCCTAATTCGAGTCAGCATGTACCGTAGGATTTGGGCAATGTAGGGATATGGGCAATGTTAAAGAAAAAAAGGAAAGGCAGAAGTCATTTGTATATTAATGGTCTGATCATAATGTAAACAGAAAATATTTCAAACAGTGTTTCATAATGCTTGAAGGAATTTATCAATGTCATTCATTCCAGAGAAGAGAACAGAACCACCGGCACCAGAATTAGATGCCTCAGAATGTCTGTTATATTAAAAGCAAACATCTGTGTACATCTTTCTGTTTCATGGTGGAAAGAACATCACTGCATGGATGAACCAGTCAAAATCAATTTAACAGGTGGACATTTGGACTAAGCTTTTAAAATACAAATATCAATATTTCACTATTTGGGACAAGTGGACGGTGCTGGGATGATGGTCAAAATATCAAGATTGTCAGAATTTGTCATGAATGTTGTTTTGGCTCTGCTGATAAAGTGTCAAATATCTTGATAGTCAATATTTATTACAGATATCAATATTGTCATTATTTGGGACAGATGGACATTGTTTGGGATAATGGTCAAAACATCAAGATTATAAGTATTTAGAGTCATTATTTGGGACAGATATCAAGACTGTCGCTAATTGGGACAGACATGATTGTTCACTATTTGGGACAGATATCAAGAATGTCACTATTTGGGACAGATATCAAGATTGTCACTATTTGGGACTATTTGTCACTATTTGGGACAGATGATTGTCACTATTTGGGACAGATATTAAGAATGTCACTATTTGGGACAGATATCATGATTGTCACTACTTGGGACAGATGGACATTGTTTGGGATAATAGTCAAAACATCAAGATTATAAGTATTTAGAGTCATTATTTGGGACATGAAGTCAGATATCAAGATTGTCACTATTTGGGACAGATGGACATTGCTTGGGATAATGGTCAAAACATCAAGATTATAAGTATTTAGAGTCATTATTTGGGACAGATTTCAAGACTGTCACTATTTGGGACAGATATCAAGATTGTCACTACTTGGGACAGATATCAAGATTGTCACTATTTGGGACAGATGGACATTGCTTGGGATAATGGTCAAAGCATCAAGATTATAATTATTTAGAGTCATTATTTGGGACAGATTTCAAGAATGTCACTACTTGTGACAGATATCAACATTGTCACTACTTGGGACAGATATTAAGAATGTCACTATTTGGGACAGATGATTGTCACTATTTGGGACAGATATTAAGAATGTCACTATTTGGGACAGATATCATGATTGTCACTATTTGGGACAGATATGATTGTCACTATTTGGGACAGATATCAAGATTGTTGTTATTTGGGACAGGTCGATGTTGCTTGGGAAAATGGTCAAGACATCTAGATTGTAACTTTATCTGCTACATAATGGATGCCTACACTTACATAAACCTTTTATTTAAAAGTCTAGATTTATCCATATTTTGTCAAAGAAAGAATATTTGAATAAATAAAATTTCTGAAAGGTTGTTCTTTACCCAATATAAGAAAATAGCTAGATGTATTGCCTTTAATTAACATTTTAAAATCCTTCGTTGTTTTTTAAATTAATGAACAAATACATAATTTGAGAATAAAGGGAGAATCATTAAGTTTTTAATCTCTGTTTATATTGTATGTACACATTGTATAAACTGAGCATAACATTTTTTTACTTAATTGCAATGATCATGGAAAAGATAACATCCATGTATATACTATGTGTACCAAGACAAATAGTGAATGGAAATGTAGTGAATGGAAATGTAGTGAATCGAATTGGTGTAAACAACAAATGTTTGTGAGCATTTCCTACCAGTGCACACTGCACCTACCTGTTATAACTTTGTTATAACAATACATATGTGTGAACAACTAGGAGCATAGTCTGTCACTTTGTTGAGAAAGGGTCTCCCCTTTGTTTAATTTGTGACTCACAAATGATATAAAAAGAGGGCTCAGTTATGGAGAATTATTATCTTCTCAGCACTGACCCAACCAACATGCCTGGAACCATGTCTACAATGGTAAATGCCAACAAAGTGACCCACAAAGAGCATATGGAACAATATTTGGAATCCAAATTAAAATCGAAGAAACTGTCACATATTGAGAGAAGATAAATATCATGCAATCTTGCAGCATCTGAAGCAGCCAACAGAGGACGTTAGTCCCAAGCTGAAATGGTTCGTAAAAAAAAAAGGATTTAAGCTATTGGACAATATGCCTGGGCTGAACATCACAGATACTTTGGTCACGCTCAAACCAGGTAAACATGGTGTCTATATATTCAATAGGCTTATAAACAATGTTTGTTTATCAGCATGTTACAATGTTTGTTGGAATATATATATATATATATATATATATATATATATATATATATATATATATATATACATATATATATTAATAAAATATATATATATATATATATATATATATATATATATATATATATATAATAAAAATATTATTAATTGGTTTTTGCAGGATGCACAGATGATGGAGGCTTGGGGAGTTTCCTCAGAGTGATACATTCGGGGAACATATATGATGTTGTGGCCCACCTCCATGGCAATTCGACTCTGCACAGTGGGTACAAGAAAGTGCTACAGCGATTGAACTCGGAATACTGGGGCATCACCCGTTCATATGTTCAGGAATTTTGCAATGCTTGCCCAGTTTGCCAACAGGATGCTCCTAGTGGAAATCGCCCCCCGCTGCGGCCTATTGTTGAAAAAGACTTTTTATCTTGTGTACAGGTAGGTTTATATAATGGAAATATTCTGATTTTCACATTCTTTTTCACATTCAAGATATTATTGGGCCTTCTGGCAATTGAAATGGCAATTGAAAAAGTTAAAACTGTTATTTTTTCCCCATGTTTTTTTAGGTTGACCTCATCAGCATGTTACATACCCCAGATGGTGACTACAAATTTATCTGCCACTTTGTGGATCACTTAACCAAGTTCCACATACTTTTCGCACTGAGATCAAAAACAGCAGAAGAGGTAGCCACAATGATCGAAGAGCGGGTTCTGGCATATGTGGGTCCACCAAAGATTTTCAATAGCTGAGAATTCGTCAATGCCTTACTAAGAAAGCTCTTCAACATATGGGACCCCAAGGGACACGAAACAGTTTTTGTGACTGGTCGGCCAAGGCACTCACAATCCCAAGGATGTGTCGAGCGAGGAAATGGAGTGATCCAAAAAAAACTCAGCAAGATCAAAGCTGAGAGTGGGAGGGACGATTTCCCCTGGAAGTCTTGGCTTCCACATGTCATGTACTCCCTAAATTGCCAGGTTAGTACTATTTTAATAAAGATAACTTCTGGCATTGTTCCTCTTAAATAAACTAATGTAATAACATTTTTAGGTAATGTAAACAATTTTGTTTGTTTTTTTTTGTTATCAGAACAGTGAAACTACAGGAAAGACACCATATCAGCTGGTATATGGTCAAGAGGCAAAGGGAAACTTCTTCCCTGGTGCACGCGTCGGGGTGATAAGTGAGGATGAATTAGAAGAGGATCATATCGCTGATCTGGAGGAAAGTGATGAGGATTTAAACCCTCGCACATCTACACCAACTGGTGTACAGAAGAAACTCAAAAGGTCTGATGTCTAGCAATATTATTCCAGCACAACATTTTCCTACCCCATTGCAAAAAGTTATTGATTTATATTGATGTTATATCTTTATGCTTCTAGGACGATCAACCAATCAAGTGGACTACCAGACTTGGTTCATTCAAGAAAACGCTTCAAGTCAAGGTAATTTCATTTATTAGGATTAATCTTTTTTTTATATTTCCAATTGGTTATCGAAAAAAAATGGACCGAGTTTAATTTTCTAAAAAGAAATCATACATTTTGCAAACAGATATGACAATGGTGTGCCCAATTTGCATCTGTTATTTGTGGAAAGATTAAATATTACTTGATCACACCTTGACTATTATGTTCCATATTCCAGACAAAGACAGAAGTACTCAGACCTGTCGAGTGACGAGGAAGGGGAAAATGAGGCAAGTCACCTAAGGTATATAAACTGTCATGCTTTCAATTTCAAATTGGTATTCTGTTCTTCAGACAGAAAGAAGCTCTATTTGTTGTTATCACAGTAGCAGTATTTGTTGATATCACAGTAGCAATATTTTGCAGTAAAGTTATCTCAAAATTAAAATCTCAATGGAAATGAAAAAAATCCACTCACAGGCCCTGATTATATTTCATTTTATTCCAGAAATGACGAGAAGGAAGCTGATTGTGAGAAGGATTGTTCGTTACCAGACCTTCTAGATACAATGGACCAAGTTCATGGCATGAGGTAAATTAAAGTATTGTCTAACCTAAGGGGGTAGTAATATATTTGGCTTAAAAAGCATGTAATTTTCGTCACAAATATCTCTTGCATGTGTCATTTCATCATGTAAGAAGGGAAAATATTCATGCAAAAACAATGTTTTTTAGTGCAGTTTGTGGTTATCATATTCACATCTCTTTGCAAGTTTTGAAAAGGTGCAGTTTTACCAATGGGATAATTTCACAATATTAGTTGCTTGCTACACCTTTATCCTCATATTTTTACAGAAATGAAAGGCGCAGATTGGAACAAGAAACAAAACCATCAATCATGGATTCCGATTCAGATGACAATCATTTCTGTTCAGCTCACGAGATGGCCAGGAAACAGGCACGGACCCGGACAATGAAGGCAGCAAGCAAGATGAAAACTGCCTATGACAAAATATATCACAAGAAAATGAAAGAATTTGATGAGGTAATTTTGTAATAATGATAATAATACTAAATATTTATAGTCACAATACACCAAACTTCTTTTCCTACACTTCCTGATAGCTTGATATATATTGAATAAAATGTTTCCAAAGTATTCTGAATCTTTTTTACTGCCTCGTTTAATTACAACTACCAAGTTGTTCCATAATACAGGCAACAAATATTTGAATACTCTATCCCCATCTCTTCCCATCACAAATCAAAATATGTTTTCCAAATGCATGTCTTATATGCATGTCTTCTATGATTCAGGGAGATTTTGTGACGGTAGCTATCCCAGCACAGGAACGGGCATCATGCGAACTGAAGAGACTGCCATGCATGGTGATACAAGTGAAGGGTGCCACAGACAGAAGGTATAAAACTGGCATGTGCTTCTGGCACATTACATGGACAGTTCCGGACAGAGGAACTTAATCCATACACAGGCCACGTGGATACCACACAGGATCAGGTGGTGACACTCCGTGAAGCAGTCAGAAAGAGTAATCCGGCCCGAAAATTCATAAACAAAGCTTGTACCTGTCAAGGTCCATGTATCTCAAAAAAATGTCTGTGTCAAAAAAAGGGTATCTCCTGCAACAATCATTGTCACCCATCACATGCTTGTAAAAACTCTGATCTGATCAAGCAAGAGGTAAGCAAGACAAAACCAAGTAAACAGACCAACAAACAGGAAACAGACACGAACCAGACACCAGCGAAAAAACCCACTGCAGAGCAGCTGTCATCTATCGTGCTCACTGAACGTGAAATTAAGGCAGTGAAGTCGACTACAAAATGGCTGGATGACCGGCATATTGCTGCTGCCTCACAGAGCGTGAAAGCAAGCCATCGTGATCTGGACGGGCTGCACGACACTGTTCTGCAGCAAAACTATCAATGGCCCCTGTTACATGCTGGAGTTGGATTTCTACATGTGGGTGGAAACCACTGGGCAGCAATAGCTGGAGATGGGGATAATGTGGTGTCTTATTATGACTCCTTGTACACACAACCATCAAAAAGAACTGTGAAAGACATTTGCGCATACATGAAATCCAAAGACGACCAGGTTATCATCAATACCGTGGCAGTGGACAGGCAAAATGATGGATCCAGTTGTGGGGTATATGCCATTGCATTTATTGCATCTCTTGCAGAGTATCAAGATCCTGCCATTGTTCAATATTCTTCGGGCATGAGGCGCCACCTTGCAGCTTGCTTGACAGCAAATCAGCTGGAACCCTTCCCTGCCACAGATATCTACAGACCTCGCAGGGTGCTTCACTCAACAAAGGTGAATGTGTACTGCACATGTCGCCTTCCAAAGAGTGGCACAATGGTTAGTTGTGATAAGTGCAGGGAATGGTTCCACTTGAACTGTGTGGGCTTGTCCAATGAGCCAGAGGAAGAAGAATGGTTTTGTGGAAATTGTATTTAAGTGTATTATGGCTAATGTGTGTATCACGGTGTCAGTGGGCCACCTAATCCATTATGTTGGAAGGGCCGCAAGTAAGGTCAATGTATCTTTTGGTCAGTGTCTATGTATAAAGTGGGCCACCTAATCCATTATGTTGGAAGGGCCGCAAGTAAGGTCAATGTATCTTTGGGTCAGTGTCTATGTATAAAGTGGGCCACATAATCCATTATGTTGGAAGGGCCGCAAGTAAGGTCAGTGTGTCATTGGTTCCATGTGTCTATGTATAAAGGTGTCTATGTACAAAGTGGGCCACCTAATCCATTATGTTGGAAGGGCCGCAAGTAAGGTCAGTGTGTCATTGGTTCCATGTGTCTATGTGTAAAGGTGTCTATGTACAAAGTGGGCCACCTAATCCATTATGTTGGAAGGGCCGCAAGTAAGGTCAGTGTGTCATTGGTTCCATGTGTCTATGTATAAAGGTGTCTATGTACAAAGTGGGCCACCTAATCCATTATGTTGGAAGGGCCGCAAGTAAGGTCAGTGTGTCATTGGTTCCATGTGTCTATGTATAAAGGTGTCTATGTATAAAGTGGGCCACCTAATCCATTATGTTGGAAGGGCCACAAGCAAGGTCTGTGTATCTTTGGGTCATGTTCAATGTTCAATGTTCAATGTGTCTATGTACAAAGTGGGCCACCTAATCCATTATGTTCAAGATCAAGTTCAATGTGACTTATGTCCACTGAGATATATTTTGTTTATTTGTAGTTAAGGACAAATTTTGTAAATATGATGTCAATACATTGTATCTGAATTCATAACACATCTTGAGTTCAGTGTGTCTGATGGTCAATGTGCCTGATGTTCAATGTCAGTGTGAGAGTGTGGTAAGTCTGTGGTTCAATGTGTGTGCAGTATAATGTGTGTGCAGTATAATGTGTGTGCAGTATAATGTGTGTGCAGTATAATGTGTGTGCAGTATAATGTGTGTGCAGTATAATGTGTGTGCAGTATAATGTGTGTGCAGTATAATGTGTGTGCAGTATAATGTGTGTGCAGTATAATGTGTGTGCAGTATAATGTGTCTGCAGTACAATGTGTCTGCAGTATAATGTGTCTGCAGTATAATGTGTTTATACATAGACACCTAAATGTGTGAGATGTCCAATGTGTCTGTGCTGTGGTGATGTATTTATTTTATTTGTTGGAAGCTTTTTTGTGCGCATATTTTGTAAATATGATGTTAGTTGTTTCTGAATTTATAATAAAACCTCTGGTCTTACAGATTCAATATGTAATCAATCTAAGGCAAATTGAGTTTGGCTCAGTGGTGACATTATATTCTCCTAATTCCTGAGATGTATATTAAAATTTTAAAGACAATTTTACAGATCAGTAACTTTGCCTTTTCAGATAAAAAAATATGTTAAATTATCCGGGATTCCAATATTTCTTGGACATTTAGTGATATAGTTTATGACAATCACGATGTATCAAATATGTGCAAATTGGAATGCATAATTACCAAAGAGAAAATATAATTACTAACGGGATAATGAAATAGACTCAATGTAATAAATTGCTTATTCAAATGATTTTGTGTGAGCAGTGGGAAATACATTTTCTTTAGTTAATAAAATATATATTCCAACTATTCTGTTTAGTATTTTTCATTTTGTTGAAGACCATCTGAATCCCCATTTCAAACCCTGGCCTATCCAAACTTGATCCTTGTTATTAGCGCTTTTCTTCCCATTCAGTTATATTTTTTTTCATTAAAACAGTCAACAAGTTTACCATTTCATAAGCTCTTCCAGTTAAAATGGTCAGCTTTGTCAAAGGTGTGACAGCACAACACCTTTCTTAGGCACATATTGAAATGGCCAAGTGACTCAGAAATATGTACTGTGTTTGCAGTAAACAATGGTACTGATAATTTATTTTTGGATATATTTCACAACATGTTTACTGTAATATTTTTTTTACTGTATAATGGGTCCTTCCTCTTTAAGCATGAACGTCTGCCATCCATAGACCAGATGCACACAAAACATTTTAGAAAACTGATAATGTGGGTGTTCAATTTATGTAAAATTTTAAATATTTTTTTTTTACTATTCTCCATGATAGTCACAAGATAGATAGGATTTGGTCCCCTGAAAACACATCTAACCTGGCATAGTCAGTATAACTTGATATTTTACTATAATCATAATCATAGCAATGGAAAGATTAAATTTTGGAAGATTTGTACTATTTACTAAACTTGTTTACAACAGTCATTGACATTGAGAATAGCAGTTTGTTTGGAGCTGTACCATGTTTCCTTGATGAAGTTTCACACATAACTGGATTATTTATGGAGGTGTGAAATTATGGCAAGTTTTAATTGGCTGCCTTTCACTGGCTAACTAAATTTTTATTGGTGGTTTATGATTCACACCTTGGATGCTGTGATTTTTGACACCTTATTAGCGGATTTCTATTGGCTGCCCCTATAATCTGGCCTATAAAACCTCTGCACTTTTAAGGCAGATTCAGTTTCTACAACTACACCTGACAGCTCACACCTCTACATTAAGCATGGCAGCTCTTCCAGTTCCTCGCCATCTTCAAGATGTTCCCATCACTATCATCTCGGACTCCATCTGCAGGGACCTGCCCCTACAGGATGTCTATATTCAAGCCAGAGGTGGTACCACTATCAAGACCCTTACAAAGCTACTGACCCTAGATGATGATGATCCTTACAAAGTTTGGGTTGCTGGTTCCAGATTGGTGCTGTGGATGGTGGGGACCAACACGATTGATGGTTCCCGTCCTCAGCTAGGAGAAAGCCATATCCGGAATAAGCAAGTGCCAGAGCTGATAGAAGAGATGGTGCATCTACTAGATACAGCAGTCGACCAGTGTCTTCAGAATGGCTGTTGTATACCTCACATGGTTGTCATGAGTGTCATTCCCAGACCCAAGGACTTTCACATAGAGGAACAGTGACAAAAGGTGCTCGGTTTCAATGCAGGCCTCAAGGAGATGTTAGGACTTCAGTTCTTCAACTTGCACGATCATTTTATCAGATGTGCACAGCCTTACACCGACCTCTATGTCATGAAAACAGCTGAAGGAAAAGAGGACTTGATCCATCTCAATGCTGAAGGGAAATGGCTCATGGCTAAGCGCATTCGCAATCTCTTCTGTCATGTCCCACTGAGATATGTGAAGTAAAAGTTCTGAGACATCTCACATACAAGGTCCTTTTCAGGACCACCAAATCCTCCAGAGTGAGCAATTCAAACAAAGCAATAATAAAATTACAGTGTTAACTAATAGTTGTATAGATGAGACAACTGTGAAAAGAGTATACAATAAAATTAATAAAAAATAGGTTTTTGATATGTCATTCTAAATCGTTTTTTTATTATGCTCATTTTGTGACAAGGTGAGATTCTTATATGGAGAGAATTATCCTCATATTTACTTATCCCTAAGACACTGCCAATAAAAATGTTATTATATAACTGCACTGGAAATGGGATCTTGACTGGTTATATTTAATTGACAGACATTTTCAAATGTAGATCTTATTTATTGCGAGATATTGACAGTGTTTCGTCCTGATACAGGTTAATGGCCCATACAGTCTACCCAGGACTCATCAGTTAGGGATCGACCATGAACTTGAGCCAACTCAACAAAACTTTGTTAGTAATATAAAGAGCAATAAATTAAATTTATCCTTATTGAAGTATCCTTATTGAAGTAAAATAGCAATAACCATAGATTAAAATAAACCAGATGAAAACAAATTGAAATCCTAATTAGGAAATCATAATGTCTTATCAATATATCTTAATAATCAATAAAATTATTGCAATAAATACAAAGGCATGCAATAGTAAACTTAATTTAAACTTAAATACATTAAACCAAAACCGAAACCAACAAATGTGAACAATACAACAAGCTGTTATCATTCATTGTTGATAATTATCATTTATGATTGCATTATCTGTTAGAAAACAGACGTTTTGGGTGCCCTGTAGATTTCTTATATTGACACTGTTTTGTATAGAAATGTAAGATGCACAGTTTCCTGTCCCAAAACATGATATTTTTTTAATATTTCTGACCGAAAAACAATATAACAAGCCGTTATCATTCATTGTTGATAATTATCATTTATGATTGCATTATCTTTGAGAAAACTCACATTATGGATGCCCTGTAGATTTCTTATATTGTCACTGTTTTGTATTGAAATGTAAGATGAGTAATTTCCTGTCCCAAATCATGATAATTTTTTAATATTTCTAACCGAAACCAACAAATGTGAACAATATAACAAGCCGTTATCATTCATTGTTGATAATAATCATTTATGATTGCATCATCTTTAAGAAAACTGACATTTTGGGTGCCCTGTAGATTTCTTATATTGTCACTGTTTTGTATAGAAATGTAAGATGCACAGTTTCCTGTCCCAAATCATGATAATTTTTTTTATATTTCTGACCGAAACCAACAAATGTGAACAATATAACCAAAAAAAGTGTTCTGTTATTTCTCTATAGTTTTAATGTGTATAATTTTAATGTCTTAAAATATATATTAGTTTTATTTTCATTAATGTAATGTGTGTGTATTATATTATGTGTATTTTGTTATTATGAAATAAATGATTATGAAATAAATGATTGAAATAAAAAAAGTTTTTTTTTTTCATTTTATTTAGTGTAAGATATATTTATTTCATTTTTACTGATGTCTTGAGTAATTCTTGATATCTATTGAACATTTATATTTGTTATGAAATAAATGATTGAAATAAAAAGTGTTTTTTTGTAACACGGATGGTTCCTTTTTTGACAAGCATTGCCGATAGGCAATGCTTGTCAAAAAAAGGAACTATCTGTGTTATTCTGTGATCGGTACAATCATGGGAAATGGGTAGTCGTTTCCTGTGGGTTGTAATTCGGTTTTTTCTGTGGTCATAATTGTTAAAGCAACTGACGCCACTGTGGAGTGTTCGTCGTCTGCTTGCGAAAGATTCCAATTCGTGCATGCGTCCGGTGAATGAATACATATCTAAAAGAAGTGAACAAAAGAAAAGAAGTGCGTCATGTAAACAAAGCAGAACGTTCAAAACGATGTCATCATGTTAGCCCATCGTTGCATTAAATTATCTCTTTAAAATGCTTCCCAATTACTAGAGCAAGGATTTTTCAATAAGTTTAGTTCAAATTTGGTCTTTGCCGATGGGTGATTGGAGAACACTAAAGTTTACCGGCTCGGCAAAGCCAATAGGCATCCCGCCGAAATGACAACATCGTCATCGTCCATCGCTGCACAAAATTATCCCTTTATATTGCTTGGAAATGCTTCACAATCGCTAGAACAAGGAATTTTCAGTAGGTTTAGTTCAAATTTGGTGTAAATCGGACAATTAGAACAGAAATAACATGCAAAAGTCTGATCGATGATTTGTGATAGCGCCTGAGCGATAATAGAGCAACTTTCGTAATCGAGTCTGGAAAGGGACATCTTTGCATACAGTTGTGCTAAAAATATCGTTCATATTCCAAATTAAATGTTCTTAAAAGATAAATAAAAATAATTTCAACTACCCTATCAGTTTGTAATGATTGTTTGTGTTTAAATGTATTTTGTGGTTTATTTAAAGTTTTGTTTTGTTTGTTGTAATTTTTGTTTTGTTTGTTGTAATTGTTGTTTTGTTTATTGTAATTTTTGTTTTGTTTTTTATTTTTTTGCCAATCCGTGTTACATGTGGAGCACCACTTTTTCTTGTTTATTAAGTATTTATTATATATTTATTTCATTTTTTCTGATGTCTTGTGTAATTTGTGATATCTATTGAACATCAATATTTTATTATACAGTGACCGGCAACTGTCCGAAACCGGCAGATTAAACTCGGACATTTTTAAGTCGGTCAAACATCGAGTAAAACTGTGCTGTACTAATTGCAATTGAGCTGTATATTGTGCCTCACGTGTCATCTTGTAATTCCTATTCCTTTCAAAACGTTAGAAGTGTTTATTTGTGTTCACGGCACGACTGATTGAGTCACTGTCAAATGACGTCAGAAGTGGTGACGTAGCCAACTTCTCCGTATAAGTCAATGGAAACTCGGACAATCTGCAGGTTTCCTGAATGCGTGAATTTACCGATAACTCTGTACATATTGAACATGTATCAATTTTATTATATACTCATATGTAGTTAACGGTCTTCTATCGATGTGAGTAGTTTTTACTCAGTTTTGAAAGATTCTGTGAAAATGAGGAGTGAAAAACATGAAAGTGTCCGGATTTGGCTGCCGGTCACTGTAGATATTTTTATTTCTGTGGATGTCTTATTAAAATATGTAATGCTCTAAAGTAGAAATAAGAAGTTGAAATAAACTATCTTTATGTACATTTTTATCTGTTTATTTTTTATTGATGTCTTATAATTAATGGTGCATGTATCTTAAACTTAAATATGAATGTGAGTGTTAATCTCACCTGACATGTTCACAGACCAGCTATGATGGTGTGCAGCACTGTGATAAACATCCATAACTCATGTAAACAATAAGAGTTTGACAGTTCACTCGCGATATACGAATAACGATGTTTTACTGACCTTTTCTTCAGAATACAGCTTCATATGACCTGTATTCGTATTCTTTGTGAAATGATGATATGTTTTAAAAAAAAATGATGCAAATCGAGTCATTCTCGCCGATTTTATCAGTGTTTACCTGTGAAAGTAACACTGAGTTGAACCTGCCTGTGTATTGATGACTACTTCCGGAAATGGCTCCAGTGCGTGATTGACAGTGGAAGAAGACAAGGGATGCAAAACAGGTAAGCTGTATTTATCCCATCAAAACATCTTCAGCGGATTTTTAAACTTAAAATCTCTGAAAAGATAATTCCTACTTATTTGCGCAAAGTAGGAATTCCTACCGAGCGCACTTGCAAGACAGTATTACACTCGACTAGGACACTGGTATAATCCCAGTACAAGGTGGTGCGCAGGTTCTGGTATGATTTCAGACGGTATGTCAAAGAATTAACTACGTTATAATCAAAAATATCGATCAAGAATGGGAGCTCACGAAAAAACCCACACTGTCCACCAGAGGCACACGCAAACTTTTACCTCTGGCCAGCCCAGATTAGTATTCATCCGGTCCTACTTTTACTGGCCATGTGCTCAAGAACTGTCAAATATGAAGTTGCCTTGAGATGTATTTGTTGGTTAGATTAACCAAAAGTATAAAAGATTAAAAGAATTCAAATTATAAACAAAGCGGACATCTTTGTTGTGGTTCCGCCTTATCACTACCCCAGAAAATGGCTCATCTGGTTGAGAAAGTAGTTCCAAGTTTTATTTCTCTTAATAGTTGTTTCTGTATGCACAAACTTTTGTATTAAGGGTGATATATATCATAATTTACCAATCTGAGTACAATATAAGAAAGAAAATAAGTAAGACGGACAGTTACATGATAATTGGTGGATGTGGTGAGCCAGCACCAAAAGGCAGCTTGTACAGAGGTGATAGGTTCACCATGTCGCCCTCTGGTGGAGTTTGGAAAAAAAACACCATTCGTGACCGACGCATGCGCACAAGCCAACTGGCATTTGCCTTCCCTCCTCAGAAGTTTGTATAGTGTAGCAGACATCCACCAGAAGCATCGACTGGTATTTGCCTTCCCTCCCCAGAAGTGTGTATAGTGTGGCAGACGTCCATCAGAAGCATCGACTGGTATTTGCCTTCCCTCCTCAGAAGTGTGTATAGTGTGGCAGACATCCATCAGAAGCATCGACTGGTATTTGCCTTCCCTCCTCAGAAGTGTGTATAGTGTAGCAGACATCCATCAGAAACATCGACTGGTATTTGCCTTCCCTCCCCAGAAGTGTGTATAGTGTGGCAGACATCCATCAGAAACATCGACTGGTATTTGCCTTCCCTCCCCAGAAGTGTGTATAGTGTGGCAGACATCCATCAGAAGCATCGACTGGTATTGGCCTGCCCTCCTCAGAAGTGTGTATAGTGTAGCAGACATCCATCAGAAACATCGACTGGTATTGGCCTTCCCTCCTCAGACGTTTCTGTATAGTGTGGCAGACATCCATCAGAAGCATCGACTGGTATTTGCCTTCCCTCCTCAGAAGTGTGTATATTGTAGCAGACATCCATCAGAAACATCGACTGGTATTTGCCTTCCCTCCTCAGACGTTTCTGTATAGTGTGGCAGACATCCATCAGAAGCATCGACTGGTATTTGCCTTCCCTCCTCAGAAGTGTGTATATTGTAGCAGACATCCATCAGAAACATCGACTGGTATTTGCCTTCCATCCCCAGAAGTGTGTATAGTGTGGCAGACATCCATCAGAAGCATCGACTGGTATTTGCCTTCCCTCCTCAGACGTTTCTGTATATTGTGGCAGACATCCATCAGAAACATCGACTGGCATTTGCCTTCCCTCCTCGGAAGTGTGTATATTGTAGCAGACATCCACCAGAAGCATCGACTGGTATTTGCCTTCCCTCTCCAGAAGAGTGTGTATAGTGTAGCAGACATCCATCAGAAACATCGACTGGTATTTGCCTTCCCTCCCCAGAAGTGTTTATAGTGTGGCAGACATCCATCAGAAACATCGACTGGTATTTGCCTTCCCTCCCCAGAAGTGTGTATAGTGTGGCAGACATCCACCAGAAGCATCGACTGGTATTTGCCTTCCCTCCCCAGAAGAGTGTGTATAGTGTGGCAGACATCCATCAGAACCATCGACTGGCATTTGCCTTCCCTCCTCAGAAGTGTGTATAGTGTAGCAGACATCCACCAGAACCATCGACTGGTATTTGCCTTCCCTCCTCAGAAGTGTGTATAGTGTGGCAGACATCCATCAGAAGCATCGACTGGTATTGGCCTTCCCTCCTCAGAAGTGTGTATAGTGTAGCAGACATCCATCAGAAACATCGACTTGTATTTGCCTTCCCTCCCCAGAAGAGTGTGTATAGTGTGGCAGACATCCATCAGAACCATCGACTGGCATTTGCCTTCCCCCCCAGAAGTGTGTATAATATAGCAGACATCCATCAGAAGCATCGACTGGCATTTGCCTTCCCTCCTCGGAAGTGTGTATATTGTGACAGATATCCACCAGAAGCATCGACTGGTATTTGCCTTCCCTCCTCAGAAGTACGTATAGTGTAGCAGACATCCATCAGAAGCATCGACTGGCATTTGCCTTCCCTCCTCAGAAGTGTGTATATTGTAGCAGACATCCACCAGAAGCATCGACTGGTATTTGCCTTCCCTCCTCAGAGGTGTGTATAGTGTAGCAGACATCCACCAGAAGCATCGACTGGCATTTGCCTTCCCTCCCCAGAAGAGTGTGTATAGTGTAGCAGACATCCATCAGAAACATCGACTGGTATTTGCCTTCCCTCCTCAGAGGTGTGTATAGTGTAGCAGACATCCATCAGAAGCATCGACTGGCATTTGCCTTCCCTCCTCGGAAGTGTGTATATTGTGGCAGACATCCACCAGAAGCATCGACTGGTATTTGCCTTCCCTCTCCAGAAGAGTGTGTATAGTGTAGCAGACATCCATCAGAAACATCGACTGGTATTTGCCTTCCCTCCCCAGAAGTGTGTATAGTGTGGCAGACATCCACCAGAAGCATCGACTGTTATTTGCCTTCCCTCCCCAGAAGAGTGTGTATAGTGTGGCAGACATCCATCAGAAACATCGACTGGCATTTGCCTTCCCTCCTCAGAAGTGTGTATAGTGTAGCAGACATCCACCAGAAGCATCGACTGGTATTTGCCTTCCCTCAGAGGTGTGTATAGTGTGGCAGACATCCACCAGAAACATCGACTGGTATTTGCCTTCCTTCCTCAGAGGTGTGTATATTGTAGCAGACATCCACCAGAAGCATCGACTGGTATTTGCCTTCCCTCCTCAGAGGTGTGTATAGTGTGGCAGACATCCATCAGAAGCATCTTCTGGCATTTGCCTTCCCTCCTCTGACGTTTCTGTATATTTTGGCAGACATCCACCAGAAGCATCGACTGGTATTTGCCTTCCCTCCTCGGAAGTGTGTATAGTGTAGCAGACATCCATCAGAAGCATCGACTGGCATTTGCCTTCCCTCCTCGGAAGTGTGTATATTGTGACAGATATCCACCAGAAGCATCGACTGGTATTTGCCTTCCCTCCTCAGAAGTGTGTATAGTGTAGCAGACATCCATCGGAAGCATCGACTGGTATTTGCCTTCCCTCCTCGGAAGTGTGTATAATGTAGCAGACATCCACCAGAAGCATCGACTGGCATTTGCCTTCCCTCCTCAGAAGTGTGTATATTGTAGCAGACATCCATCGGAAGCATCGACTGGTATTTGCCTTCCCTCCCCAGAAGAGTGTGTATATTGTAGCAGACATCCATCGGAAGCATCGACTGGCATTTGCCTTCCCTCCTCAGAAGTGTGTATATTGTAGCAGACATCCATCGGAAGCATCGACTGGCATTTGCCTTCCCTTCTCAGAAGTGTGTATAGTGTAGCAGACATCCATCGGAAGCATCGACTGGTATTTGCCTTCCCTCCTCGGAAGTGTGTATAATGTAGCAGACATCCACCAGAAGCATCGACTGGCATTTGCCTTCCCTCCTCAGAAGTGTGTATATTGTAGCAGACATCCATCGGAAGCATCGACTGGTATTTGCCTTCCCTCCCCAGAAGAGTGTGTATAATGTAGCAGACATCCATCGGAAGCATCGACTGGCATTTGCCTTCCCTTCTCAGAAGTGTGTATAGTGTAGCAGACATCCATCGGAAGCATCGACTGGTATTTGCCTTCCCTCCTCGGAAGTGTGTATAATGTAGCAGACATCCACCAGAAACATCGACTGGCATTTGCCTTCCCTGCTCAGAAGTGTGTATAGTGTAGCAGACATCCACCAGAAGCATCGACTGGTATTTGCCTTCCCTGGCGTGTATAGTGTGGCAGACATCCACCAGAAACATCGACTGGTATTTGCCTTCCTTCCTCAGAGGTGTGTATATTGTAGCAGACATCCACCAGAAGCATCGACTGGTATTTGCCTTCCCTCCTCAGAGGTGTGTATAGTGTGGCAGACATCCATCAGAAGCATCGACTGGCATTTGCCTTCCCTCCTCTGACGTTTCTGTATATTGTGGCAGACATCCACCAGAAGCATCGACTGGTATTTGCCTTCCCTCCTCAGAAGTGTGTATATTGTGACAGATATCCACCAGAAGCATCGACTGGTATTTGCCTTCCCTCCTCAGAGGTGTGTATAGTGTGGCAGACATCCACCAGAAGCATCGACTGGCATTTGCCTTCCCTCCTCTGACGTTTCTGTATATTGTGGCAGACATCCACCAGAAGCATCGACTGGTATTTGCCTTCCCTCCTCAGAAGTGTGTATATTGTGACAGATATCCACCAGAAGCATCGACTGGTATTTGCCTTCCCTCCTCAGAAGTGTGTATATTGTGACAGATATCCACCAGAAGCATCGACTGGTATTTGCCTTCCCTCCTCAGAAGTGTGTATAGTGTAGCAGACATCCATCGGAAGCATCGACTGGTATTTGCCTTCCCTCCTCGGAAGTGTGTATAGTGAAGCAGACATCCATCAGAAGCATCGACTGGCATTTGCCTTCCCTCCTCGGAAGTGTGTATATTGTGACAGATATCCACCAGAAGCATCGACTGGTATTTGCCTTCCCTCCTCAGAAGTGTGTATAGTGTAGCAGACATCCATCGGAAGCATCGACTGGTATTTGCCTTCCCTCCTCGGAAGTGTGTATAATGTAGCAGACATCCACCAGAAGCATCGACTGGCATTTGCCTTCCCTCCTCAGAAGTGTGTATATTGTAGCAGACATCCATCGGAAGCATCGACTGGTATTTGCCTTCCCTCCCCAGAAGAGTGTGTATATTGTAGCAGACATCCATCGGAAGCATCGACTGGCATTTGCCTTCCCTCCTCAGAAGTGTGTATATTGTAGCAGACATCCATCGGAAGCATCGACTGGCATTTGCCTTCCCTCAGAGGTGTGTGTATAGTGTAGCAAACATCCATCGGAAGCATCGACTGGCATTTGCCTTCCCTCCTAAGAAGTGTGTATAATATAGCAGACATCCATCAGAAGCATCGACTGGTATTTGCCTTCCCTCCTCAGAAGTGTGTATAGTGTGGCAGACATCCATCAGAAACATCGACTGGCATTTGCCTTCCCTCCTCAGAAGTGTGTATAGTGTAGCAGACATCCATCGGAAGCATCGACTGGCATTTGCCTTCCCTGCTCAGAAGTGTGTATAATATAGCAGATATCCACCAGAAGCATCGACTGGCATTTGCCTTCCCTGCTCAGAAGTGTGTATAATATAGCAGATATCCACCAGAAGCATCGACTGGCATTTGCCTTCCCTCCCCAGAAGTGTGTATAATATAGCAGATATCCATCAGACGCATCGACTGGCATTTGCCTTCCCTCAGAGGTGTGTGTATAGTGTAGCAAACATCCATCGGAAGCATCGACTGGCATTTGCCTTCCCTCCTCAGAAGTGTGTATAATATAGCAGACATCCATCAGAAGCATCGACTGGTATTTGCCTTCCCTCCTCAGAAGTGTGTATAGTGTGGCAGACATCCATCAGAAACATCGACTGGCATTTGCCTTCCCTCCTCAGAAGTGTGTATAGTGTGGCAGACATCCATCAGAAACATCGACTGGTATTTGCCTTCCCTCCTCAGACGTTTCTGTATAGTGTGGCAGACATCTATCAGAAGCATCGACTGGTATTTGCCTCCCCTCCTCAGAAGTGTGTATATTGTAGCAGACATCCATCAGAAACATCGACTGGTATTTGCCTTCCCTCCTCAGAAGTGTGTATAGTGTAGCAGACATCCATCAGAAGCATCGACTGGCATTAGTCTTCCCTCCTCGGAAGTGTGTATATTGTGACAGATATCCACCAGAAGCATCGACTGGTATTTGCCTTCCCTCAGAGGTGTGTATAGTGTGGCAGACATCCATCAGAAACATCGACTGGCATTTGCCTTCCCTCCTCAGAAGTGTGTATAGTGTAGCAGACATCCATCAGAAGCATCGACTGGCATTAGTCTTCCCTCCTCGGAAGTGTGTATATTGTGACAGATATCCACCAGAAGCATTGACTGGTATTTGCCTTCCCTCCTCGGAAGTGTGTATGTTGTGACAGATATCCACCAGAAGCATTGACTGGTATTTGCCTTCCCTCCTCGGAAGTGTGTATGTTGTGACAGATATCCACCAGAAGCATTGACTGGTATTTGCCTTCCCTCCTCGGAAGTGTGTATGTTGTGACAGATATCCACCAGAAGCATTGACTGGTATTTGCCTTCCCTCCTCGGAAGTGTGTATGTTGTGACAGATATCCACCAGAAGCATTGACTGGTATTTGCCTTCCCTCCTCGGAAGTGTGTATATTGTGGCAGACATCCACCAGAAGCATTGACTGGTATTTGCCTTCCCTCCTCGGAAGTGTGTATGTTGTGACAGATATCCACCAGAAGCATTGACTGGTATTTGCCTTCCCTCAGAGGTGTGTATATTGTGACAGATATCCATCGGAAGCATCGACTGGCATTTGCCTTCCCTCAGAGGTGGTTTCATCCATTATATATATATATCAAATATTTCTGCAAAGTGTGGCGAATATAAATCAGAATCTCCCCTGTGCGTGCTATATTAAAGGAACAGCCCCATTGCCCTCAGCAGTTCGGCTCTCTTATTTATCCATTGAGAGAGCCGAACAGGGGCATTCAAAACAATATTTCCATTATTTGTTTTCAGGGAGAAGACTGCACACAAACTTACTGGAAGAAACAGTGTGCTTCAAGAGACTTGCCTATCTGAGAGAACACAAACACATTTTAAGTAACAATGTTAAAAAACATGTTTATAAAATATGAAAATAATCATAGATGTTGGTGAATTAAACAGAAAATTAACAATTTGATTTATTTCAAGATTTTACATGTCAATAGTAAATTAGAGATTATATTAATTACGTTAATATCTTTTTGAAAAGTGACAATATACAGGTGTGCAAGCAAAGCTTTTGACCATGCATCATGTGCACTCTTTTCAAAAAGCAACCCTCTGATTTTCACACCAATTAAGGTGTGATGAAAATGCATAAAAATCAATTAATTATTTCATGTGAATTCTACAAACTCCATATCAGACCACCCAGCTTGACCATTCATCCTTTTATATCTTGGCAGTCAATATGGGCATCGATATGGACCGACGACAGACAATTTAAATTTATATCTGCTTGCGTCATTATCATCAAAATATCCGTCTGTAATCAAGAGAAATGTTAATGCTGCTGAAATGCTGCTCTATGTGCACTTTGTTCACCAAACTTCGTCTTCTTTGATTCTACTGAAATGCTCTAAGTGCACGATGTTCACCAAACTTCGTCTTCTCTGGTTCTGCTGTGTGGAGTTCTTAGCTATTTGTAGGCAAGATTTAACATTGCCATGTGATGAATTCCATTTTCCATGGGGCTGATATTTATTTTTTTTATTAATTTTAAAAAATACAATGACAATCAATGAATCGTGTCTCACGTTCACAGGGACCTGATTCTTGTTTAGTTATTACTTTTTCCATATAAAGATAATCTCCACAATTTCGCCTCGTGATATTTGTACACTAAAACAACCACAATATCCCTGTAATCATGCGAAAACGGTAACAATAACTGTAATAAAGGTTATGATTTCCAATTCCCCGCTTCCAGGTCGATAAATGCCACAATTCTTTCTAATTGATTTTCAACATATGTGATCCACCAGGTGTCTCTTGTGTCCTTTTCAGTGTGTGCTTGGGACAGGGTTGTGGCAGCTGATATGATAACTACCGCTCTCAATAATGTGAAGTAAATACAATAATATTATGGCAACAAACGCACATACCAAAAAAAAAAATCAGTTTTGGAATCTTAAATTCAGTTTTGGAGAAGAATAAGAAGACAGTTATGAATGGAATGTGGCAGCATGGCCCAATCATGCAGTGCAGATTACAGATACAAAAGATGTGCACCATAACCCTGCCATATATAACCCTGGCCAGTGTGCAGACTATATAGGGGCATTATTATCAGCTGGCTGGCAACGTTGCCAACTGTAGAAATAAGCGAGATATCAAATGGGTAACTAGGGGATAAATTATTTTAAAACAAAATAAAAATACTCAGACTTATTCAGAGAATATTTTTCATTATATTTGACTTTTTGAGGGAATATACAAAAAAATCATATTTGTGTACTTTCACAGTTCACGGAATCAGAGACATTTAAAACATTTCGAAACTTTAACGCATATGCTCTTTGCCTATTAGAGTTTTGTATAATATATAGATTCGACCCAGACTTAAAAGGATTGGGCAGTGATGATACCGATTAGATGAGTAATTGGAAATAGAGACAGTTTGCACATCGCAGACAATCACAACCATATAAATATAAAGTGGGCCATACAGAGGTATTTAAAGCTATTTTATCTTCGATTGGAAAACATACGGATTGGAAGAAGTGAGTTTATTACGCTTTTCAGACTATTCCACCTTTTATCTTCGACTGTTGCGGGTTTTGGATATACTTTAAATTATTATTGTCCTGCACATAATTGATATAGGGCTTAACTAAATGTGTATAATTCATAATCTCGCCACCATTATTCTGTTCTACACTTAGGTGCAAGTTAATTCACAGTGATTACACGGTTTTGTATGGAAGAATAAACGTCCGCATGTATACGGGCTGTGGCGCAGTTGGTTCAAGCACATGCTTGTAAGCACCACTTCCTCTGTGGTGATCCAAATGTAAAAAATCGTTTCCTTGTTTCAACTGCTTTCTAGTTATATGTAATAAATACAACGTAACTTTTGTTTCCAGTTGCACATCAAATGTACGAAATATGTGTAACTTTTCTTATTACCTTCTTGTAATGCAGACAAAGAAAATATTTCAATATATTTTATGAGAAAGAAGACAATTATAAAAACAGGATTATTAACGGCACACCGACTTATTAAGGTCATTTCAGTGCCATTAAAACATATATTAAAAACGAATGTAAATTTGGATGAATGATAAGTGTTTTTACTACTGGTCCTGGTAGTTGGTGAGAGTGCAAGCTCAGAATTACCATTCCCTAGGTTTCTATGAAAATTTGGGTTTGATTTATCTAGTTAAAATTTATGTTGACTGTTTTCATCATTGAATGGTCTAAATAGTTGATGTGCGTTAAAGCCACCATTCACGCATGAGAATTGTATGTATATACGGTTATTTTCCTCTCTTAAAAGGGTGACTTCCTCGCCAATGGGCGAAACGTATTTGTATTTTGTGTAAAAGACGCTATCCCAAAAATAAACCCCCCAAAAAATCAGTCATTTGGTCAAATAAACTGAGTTTTGAGTTTTATTCTATATGTTATTTTACTCTTTTAAAAACATGTTTTGTTTCACCATTTAAGTGTCATTTTACTTTCCCACCTTTGTTTTGATCTCATATAACAAATCATACCGTTTTGCCGATATGATTTATCAAATTGAACATAATTTATCAAATTGAACATAATTTATCAAATCGGATTTTGCATTGAGTATTTAAGTAAACAGTATACGATTTGAAGATTAAATAGGTTACTTTAAATAGGATATCATAACGTTAACTATTGTAGGGCTACATTATTGTTCAGGGACAAGGATACATTTAGTCCCGCCAAACCGCCTCAAAAATGAAAATGGACTTCAAATTGGAGTGACTATTTAGAATTAGTTTAGTTTTACAGGATCGGTTGTGGATGCTTGTTATGGCGTTGTTCGTAGGCCATTGCGTTATTTTGATAAAGCAGTTTTTGATTGTTGTTTATTAAAGCATTGGTTGTGAATTTTAATGGCCGCCTGCACCTTCAGCACATGGTAAGATCAGAGTCACCGCACCAAACACCAGACTATCTATATACGGTCATGCTAAGGAGAGTGGTGATTTTCCTCCTTCATGGAAGGAAATAACAAATATCCCCATCCCCAAGCTTGGAAAAGATGCAACTGATTCTAACAATTGTCATCCCATAGCTCTTACTAGTTGTGTGTGTAAGACTATATATGGAACTTATGATTAATGAAATATTAGTCTGGTATCTGGAATCATTTGCATATATTTCAGCTGTGCAAAGAGGGTTTAGTTTGACGCGAAGCACCATTGATCATCTGTTGCGTTTGGAGACATTTGTTAGAGAGGGTTTTATAACCCATGTTGTCAGCATATTTTTTGACTTGCAGAAAGCATATGATACTACATGGAAATGTGGAATTCTCAGTGATTTACATGAGATGGGTTTGAGGGGTAGATTACCCCTTTTTATTCAAAGCTTTCTGTCGGACAGGCACTTTAAAGTGCGTGTGGGCACATCACTGTCTGATGCTTTTAGTCAGGAGATGGGTGTATCCCAGGGAAGCATTTTATCTGTTACACTGTTTATTTTTGAAATTAATAGTATTGTTAACTGGATTAGACCTGGAACTGATTGTTCTCTCTTTGTTGATGATTTTAACATTTCCTATAAATCAACAAATATGTGTACCGTTGAGAGACAATAACAACTATCACAATAACAATCCAGGAGTGGGCAGATGATATGGTTTCAAGTTTTCATTGAAGAAAACAGTGTGCATGCATTTCTGCAATAAACAGTGGGCGCATCCAGATTCTGACTTGTACCTGGGACAGTCCAAGATCTCTGTAGTGTAAGAAACTAAATTTCTTGGTCTAATATTTGACCAGAAGCTTTCATTCCTTTCAAGAAATGCCGGACCTGCTACATGTTGTGGCACATACTAACTGGGGAGTTGTTTGCACCATTTTATTACATTTATACCAGGCACTAGTAAGATCAAAGCTTGATTATGGCTGCATGGGTCATGTATCAGCTCGTCAGTCATATTTGAATATGTTAAATCCTATTCAAAATCAAGGATTAAGACTTTCTCTTGGTGCCTTTTGCACTTCACCTGCAAAAGAAAGCCTTGCTGTTGAAGCAGACGAGTTGCCACTTGCACTAAGACGTAAACAGCTCGCTCTTCAATATCTCAACATTTCCACATCTAATAGTGACAATGGTGTCCTAATCTTTCTATATTTGTCCTCTAAAACTCCTTCTGGAATATTGTCATGTCCTTTGTATATGTGTTCAGAGGATTGCCTTCCCAGGTCCTGGTTTCCAGGTCCTGGAAATTTGTGTTACTTTCACACTGGTGAAAATGCTCAAAAATCGACCTGATATGTCCATTGTTGCTGAAATACAAATACCATTGCATAATTTGTCATTTCCCATATCGAGTTAGTTTATTATGAGTTTATAACAAGAGGGCCTTTGGCAGGGTGCAAGTGACACTACTTTCTTAAAGGCGAAGGAAGATCAATGTATTGTTTAATCATCAAAGACCTTTTACAAACATGTTTTAATTGAGTATATCAATTTTGATATTATACGAGCTCTATATTTTAATTGTTTTACATATGTTGTTTCAAAATTACATAGAATCAGTTTAAAGGGCAGAGCTCGTGTTTATTTAAGTCATTGGTTGATTTACAAAGAACTGCAGAACATCACACTGAAAGAAAGTCTTTCGAACAAATCATACATATTTATTATATTTTATTTATGTAATATAAAAGATATTGTTAAATTCTTGTTGCCCACATATTTCATTAAATGCACATCCAAAATGCCAAAAAGCTTTAGAATTTGTGTGCGTTCTCATCCATGCTTATTAAGAAGGCGATCCCTCAGTTCTTTCACAATTTTACAGAGCACTGGTTTGCTATCAGCTTGATTTTGAACGTATGGTATATGGATCAGCTGGTCATTTTCAATTAAAATGCTCATATTCAAATTCAAGTAGACTTTGCCTTGGTGCATTTAGAACATCGCCTGCACATAGCTTGGCAGTTCGGCCGATGAACTTCCTCATGATTTAAGAAGAAAAAAGCTTGCCCTCCAGCGTGCTGCAAACACTGGTACTAATCAATAAAATCTATACAATACCATATATTCAATCCAAATTATGGTGACAATATTGAAAATGCAAAATCAATTTTTGGCATTCACATCAAAGAATATTGCCAAACTATCGATATAAATCCAAATCAAATAGCATGCAATATTTTAATGTACAAGATTTCCAAACTTTATATGATAATGTAGATACCTCTTTGATAGTCTCATTTTTAAACGACATGGGACTTTATACTTGAGTTATGAGGGTGGAGCTCAAGAACGGCAAAGCATAATACTGTATTGAAAGTCTGTAAAAAATATACGTAAAATAAATCTGATTAATGTATTGCAAATTTAATTTATCCTTACATTTTGCATTAAGATATTATGCATCTATAATTATTTATTTTATTGTTTTAGACACTGAATGACATCATTGTGTCGATTTAGGTCAATCAATCATTCATTGTTGATTTATTGCAGGATATACCGAGAGCAAGAATTTCTCAATATTATACTAATGTGAATAATTGATCCAGACAAGAAGAAACATGATTCTCTGATCCTTTCTTGGCCAGTTAAAATTTTTATGTAAGAATTTGGCAAAGATACAGTAAATGCCTGGTCTCACTGACTACTATAAAACGTCTCTGATTTTGGTCACCATTTCTCGAGCCGTCACGAACAAGGTTAGTGGTGTTCCCACTTTATGTCATGCACAAATACTTTTACATTGAATAATTCCATATAAGTTGTTATCGGACGCGAATCTTATTTGATAGACAAATACGTGGTATTTAATGTCAGTTTAATGGATTTTTATATGATATAATATGAATGGGTTTTGTTTATATGATTTAATATTTCATGAAAGATTTGCTATTTTTGATTTGAGAGAGATGTACCAAGAGTTATTGCTAGATTGATTTTAAGAAATACGTTTGAGACTAACAAATCTGGATTTATCGTATAAATTTATTATGTATTTGAAAAGATTGTGATAATTTCATACAGCGTGAAAATTGGTGATAATTTCATTCAGCGTGAAAATTGGTGATAATTTCATTCAGCGTGCATGATAAATGCCATGGATCCCGATACAAAGGCCCGTGAAATGAGTTTGTTAGGACGGGTAAATACCACATGAAGCAAGGCGATTGTGTCCCTGATTCTCAGTATTCATTCCTTATTACAGTGGTATTGCACCATGGTCATAAACAGAATACGGATATGACACAGGTGTATTAAGGAAACAGATTCCCCCAAACTAAAGTCTCAAGCTCATTTAGAAATGTGTTTCAGTGGGCATTATCTTCTGTAAAATCCATTCAATTTAAACAGAATGCACACTTTGCATTAAACATTTCTAGTTTTTCAAGGATTTCAACTACCGCATTCATATTGTTTACAAGATCCATATCGCGGCAATAAAATGCTTCGTCGCAGAGTACATTTACATGTATGATATCGTGCCAACTCATATTGATTGTATCCTAAATGAAACGTATGACATGGCCAAAAGTTTATTGTTCTCAAACGAGACGCTAGTAGCACAACATGTACAGCCCATGTGAATCAGAGTGATGCATTGCACAATAAACTACCACTGAGATCCAAATAAACTACCATTGAGATCCATGCTATATTGGTTTGCTTTACACGCACCGTTTGTTACATAGAAAACATGTTGAAGTAGCAATCTGCTAACATATGTGTGCATACATGTATGTATGTATATATATATATATATATATATATATATATATATATATTTATATATATATATATCCATACACATGTAGATTTATATAAATATGTATGTATATGTACATGCATATGTTAATAATAGTATTAATAATTTCATTAAGACTATCTGAGATCACAACAAGTCGTTCATATATCAGCAAAGATCGACTCTAAAAGATGGGATATATGAACTTTGGCGCCTCTCCAATACTATTTCCATGCGCAGCAGACCATGCCAATATGTCATAAATAAATAAGCATCTAGCGAGATTCATTGGCGCGGGCCGCAGCGTGGAGATCACTGAGTTTATCTCATTGGGCCTCTTACTGTAAATAATTGACAGATACAGCCATATACTCACAGCACATACCTGTTGAGATCTGGAGAGATCAGTCGCATTCTATTAATCGGAGACGCTCAATTTACTCTATCTTCAAGGTCAGTCACTCTCAGGAAAAGTATAAGACAAACGCATAGAATAGAAGTACTGAATCCAGGGAAAACTCATACTCAAGTCATGGACAGGAGATGATAAGCCATAGTCCACATAGGATAAATATATGCATTTATCTATATGCAGGTCATAGAATAGATTGGAATAGCCATATCTTGGCCAGATATAGGACCCGATGAGCTATTCTCCCATTACAAGAGAAGAAAAATAGCTATACTCAGGTAAGAGACAGGGAATGATCAGCCTTGCATAGTCAGGTCAGAAACAAGATAGGATCCACGATGTATAGTTAGGTCAGAAACCAGGAAATTATCAACCATACAGACAGGTTAGCAACAGGAAATGATCTGCCATGCCTACTCTGGTCTGAAAGAGGAAATAATCAAGGAAATAAGTTTAACTGACAATTAAAACAGGATATGGTTAATCATACTCAGATCAGAAACAGGATATGGTTAATCATACTGAGATCAGAAACAGGATATGGTTAATCATACTCAGATCAGAATAGAATATGGTTAATCATACTGAGATCAGAATAGAATATGGTTAATCATACTGAGATCAGAATAGAATATGGTTAATCATACTGAGATCAGAATAGGATATGGTTAATCATACTGAGATCAGAAACAGGATATGGTTAATCATACTGAGATCAGAATAGAATATGGTTAATCATACTGAGATCAGAATAGGATATGGTTAATCATACTGAGATCAGAATAGAATATGGTTAATCATACTGAGATCAGAATAGAATATGGTTAATCATACTCAGATCAGAACAGGATATGGTTAATCATACTCAGATCAGAACAGGATATGGTTAATCATACTCAGATCAGAACAGGATATGGTTAATCATACTCAGATCAGAATAGGATATGGTTAATCATACTCAGATCAGAACAGGATATGGTAAGGATAGGATAAAATCAGCCATACACACAATAGGACAGTATAAGATCAGCCATACACACAATAGGACAGGATAAAATCAGCCATACACACAATAGGACAGGATAAGATCAGCCATACACACAATAGGACAGGATAAGATCAGCTATACTCACACTCAAATACGATATGATTAGCTATACTCAAACTAAAACAGGACATGATCCGCTATATTCATACTGAAATAGGATAGGATCATCTATAATCACGCTAAAACAGGATTGGATCAGCAATACTTACATAGGATCTGATAAGCTATATTCCTTCTTGAATATAATCAGCCTTACTTAGGTCAGAAATATAACATAATTCTAATACTCACACCAGAAATAGGTCATGATCAGCTATACTCAAACCATAAACAAGGATATTATTGCTCATACTTCAGTCAGAAACAGGACATGATTAGACATTGGTCAGAAATATGATGCGATTAGACATACTGAGGTAACAGATAAAAACGACCTGTCGTATAAAATACAAGACAAGAGGCGAGAACTCTCAATCACTCAAGAGGGATTTTTACTTTCAGAATAACCCACCATGGCAAAGGAAAAGATCCATATCAACATTGTGGTGATTGGCCACGTGGACTCTGGTAAGTCCACCACCACTGGTCATCTCATCTACAAATGCGGCGGTATAGACAAAAGAACCATCGAGAAGTTTGAGAAGGAGGCAGCTGAGGTAAACATTCACCTAATGCTATTTTGCTTTGAGATTTTGAGATAAGAAATTGCAACTAAGAAATTAGGAGAAATGAAGATATTCATTAAGTGAATGACTCAAATCGAATATTTATTTGTAGATGGGCAAGGGTTCGTTCAAATATGCCTGGGTACTGGACAAATTGAAAGCTGAGCGTGAACGTGGTATCACCATTGATATTGCTCTGTGGAAATTCGAGACTGATAAGTACTATGTGACTATCATCGATGCGCCTGGACACAGGGACTTCATCAAGAACATGATCACTGGCACCTCACAGGTAGGTTATGTTATACATGATCACTGGCACCTCACAGGTAGGCTATGTTATACATGATCACTGGCACCTCACAGGTAGGCTATGTTATATACGATCACTGGCACCTCACAGGTAGGCTATGTTATATATGATCACTGGTACCTCACAAGTAGGCTATGTTATATATGATCACTGGTACCTCACAGGTAGGCTATGTTATATATGATCACTGGTACCTCACAGGTAGGCTATGTCATATATGATCACTGGTACCTCACAGGTAGGCTATGTTATATATGATCACTGGTACCTCACAGGTAGGCTATGTTATATATGATCACTGGTACCTCACATGTATGCTCTATTATATATGATCACGGCCACCCCATATATACTAGTGGTTCAACTCAATGAATTTGTTATTTTATTTCAAATCTATCTAATATCACAAGGACTTAAAATAAAGATAAAATAAACATGGCACACAGATTGCCCATTTATTGGTTGGTTAAATGTTCTTCAAATATGTCAATAAATGAAAACAAAATATAACATTTACAATATAAAACTGTTTAAGATACGGAAGATAACACACTGAAATTTGGAAACATCCTGACACTAAACTAACATGGTATTGCGGGGTAAAGTAATGATGATGCTCTTGTAACATTGCAGGCTGACTGCGCCGTGCTCATCGTGGCTGCCAGCACTGGCGAGTTCGAATCTGGAATCTCCAAGAACGGCCAGACCCGTGAGCACGCTCTTCTTGCGTACACTCTGGGTGTCAAGCAGATGATTGTTGGAGTAAACAAGATGGACAACACCGAGCCACCATACTCTGAGGTAATACATGGCCAGCAGGGTGCACTCTTAAAGCCGTGTGGAAGAATATATATATATATATATATATATATATATATATATATATATATATATATATATATATATATATATATATATATATATATATATATATATATATATATATATATATATATATATATATATATATATATATAGTTTCTATATAGTTTCTATATAGTTTCTATATAGTTTCTACTGAAATAATGTTAACAAAGTTAACAAAGTTAAATTTTGGGGGCTAAACCTTCAAATATAGCAAATTGTGGAAATCTATAATTAAAGCGAGTTTTAAGAATCCTCATAATAAAAAGGTCCAAATTATGACATTATTTGCCCATACGTTTCCCCAGTGTTACTTGGTGGAATGGTTTGATGTCATTTGTATGTGTGATGTTACCATGATTACAGGCTCGATTCAATGAGATCCAGAAGGAGGTGTCCAGCTACGTCAAGAAGGTGGGGTACAACCCCAAGGCCGTGGCCTACGTCCCGATCTCCGGGTGGCACGGGGACAATATGCTGGAAACTTCCGAAAACATGAAATGGCACAAGGTAGGTCATTTGCACAATTTACCAAATCTAAATATAGCTCAATATTTTGTTTTCAGACTAATTGCGTGCAATTTTTTTATCCAAAAACTACAAAAAACACTTGTGCTTCCCGAAAAATAGATGAAATACAACATAAAAAATAAATTATTTTGTCACTTGTATATTCATAATTACGAAAAAAGTAACTGAGAAATATGCATCTGTATAAAAAAAATGTCATCGTTGAAGATCTTAAGTAAGATGACACTTGTTGAATTCTTGCATGAGCACAAACAAATCATTTCCACAAAGCTAGGACCTAAAATTAACAGATGCAGAAATGGGTTGAAACAGAAGAGATTTTTGTTTAGGGCTGGAGTATTGAGCGGAAGGAGGGGAATGCTTCCGGCAGTACACTTCTCGAGGCACTGAATGCTATTCTTCCGCCGAGCCGACCCACTGACAGACCACTCCGCATTCCTCTCCAAGACGTGTACAAGATTGGAGGTGAGGTTTTTTTTATTATTATTATTTTATTTTTATTTTTATTATTATTATTATTATTATTATTATTATTATTATTATTATTATTATTATTATTATTATTATTATTATTATTATTATTATTATTATTATTATTATTATTATTATTATTATTATTAATTTTATTATTATTATTATTATTATTATTATTATTATTATTATTATTATTATTATTATTATTATAATTATTATTATTATTATTATTATTATTATTCCTTCACATAGACAATGTCATAATCTTTGCTTGGGCAAGGGGTGTCTTCACAAGATAGAGGCCTGGCTCATAGTTTATTTTTACTGTCTGCAAGAATTAATTAATCTTTTTACAATTATAGTACAATCTTTTATGGACTTTATGTAGTTACGCTGCAGATAGCTCAAGTTAAACTTTGTTCTTATCATTTGCTTGTGATCAAGGTATCGGCACTGTGCCTGTGGGCCGTGTTGAGACGGGAATTCTGAAACCAAATATGGTGGTCACCTTCGCCCCGGCAGCCCTCACCACAGAGGTCAAAGTAAGTCGTCCCAGCTTGCTCAGCATTATAATTAATAATGGCATAACCCTATAATTTAATGACGAATTCATATATACTTTGATTTGATTTATGGTGTTGACCGCATCACTTTTGTCTTGTGGGCACTCAATGGCCTATAAAGAGCGATCGCCATGAAATTAAAGTTTGTTTTCTTATCTCAGTCAGTAGAGATGCACCACCAAGCCTTGGTCCAGGCTCTACCTGGCGACAACGTTGGATTCAACGTTAAGAACGTTTCTGTAAAAGATATCCGACGTGGAAACGTTGCTGGAGACTCTAAGAATGATCCACCAAAAGCTGTAGCTGACTTCACAGCACAGGTTGGCATAACTATGCATGTCTTCTTATCACAATCACAAAGAGTCCACACTTGGGTTTCACTTTCATGATCTTTCCCTACTATTTATTTTAATTCAGTTCAAATAAAAACTATTTATATGTATGCCTGGGGCTGATTGGTTTGTGTTGTGTGTTGCAGGTGATTGTGCTGAATCACCCCGGGCAGATCCACTCTGGCTACGCCCCAGTGCTGGACTGCCACACCGCTCATATTGCCTGCAAGTTTGCAGAACTCCAGCAGAAGATAGACCGTCGCTCTGGCAAAGTTCTGGAAGAAAACCCCGACATGGTTAGCCCTTTTATTTTAAAAAAAGAAATGGGATTAAACAAGATTGCATTAAAAATACAATTTGATACTAAATGTCATGATTTCTATCCATGTTATTTGGAACACGGATGGTCCGTATTTGAGATCCACTGCCCATGACATAATTTATTAACGTCGATATGTCAATAAATTTCACAAATTTGGTGTAAATCGGACAAGAAGTTGATAAAAAAACATGAATAAGCAAAAGTTAGATGAAAAACAGTAGGGACTGAGCGATTTTTGATGAATTTTGATACTTATGATTACACAGACAGCTTTTTGTGCAAATATTTGTGCCAGAAATTCTAAAAATGGAAGTTTATGAATGGAGAATTTCTTGAGAGAAATTGTTAAAATACAACTTTTATCGTGGAAAAACCTCAGATAGGCTATATGGTGGCTATGTATGATTCTGATCATAGCACTGAATGGTTCTCAAGACCGCAAAACTAATGTCTTATTTATAGGTACCGGACATATATTAGTTGATACAAATGAACGATTTCTGTCCTGTCTAAATTTGTTCTTCACTGTTTTTTTATTAATACGGCAAATAATAGCACTTTTGCTTTTTTAAGTGTCCATAAGCCTCGATATAGAAAACGAAAAGCAAAGAAACAATATCATGTTTAAAATATAATATATTTATATTCTTGTTCAGGTGAAGTCTGGCGACGCTGCCATTGTTCTGATGGAACCGTCCAAGCCTATGTGTGTGGAGCCTTTCTCTGAATATCAGCCTCTGGGGCGCTTCGCCGTCCGGGACATGAGGCAGACGGTCGCCGTGGGAGTCATCAAGGCGGTCTCCAAGAAGGATGGGGCAGGGAAAGTCACCAAAGCTGCCCAAAAGGCCCAGAAGAAAAAATGAGAGATGGAGGGCCAATTAGTGAAACCATTCTTCCAAAATGATACTGGGACGATCCTTAAAAGCTTTAGCAATGCATGTTATATATGTAGGCGTTTGTGCATCAAAACAAGATTGCTTGATTTCAAATATGCATCATATCGCTTGCAAAATATTGTCAGGGATACAACAAAACTCTGTGGTGTAACAAGTGAGGTTTTAAATTTCCCTCTCTGGTTGGTCAGGTCAAAATATCACAGGAAGGAATTCAGAAGGAAAAATGTTAACAAGGCTACCTGGTTTTTTTGTCACATGATGTATTTCACAAGCAAATGACGGATCGTATAAGTACAAATAAATTTGGATGAATTGAATTGCAAGTTGTCTTTATTTTTAGTTATGCATAGCATAGCTTTTGCAGTGAAGATGAGAAATTTTCTGTCATTCTGTCTGTCCGTCTTAAACTACTGGTCTGAGTTCTTAGCTATTAGGAGGTAAGATGTATTTTCAGGGGACCAGCTCTATTCATTCTCCATTAGGCTCAATACTTTCTCATCTTTTGGGAAAAATTCTAATAGCTATCACTGAGTTGTCAATGCAGCTGTCATATTGAATAACATGACAAATATCAGCTAATGAGAATCGCGAAATAAAAATCCATGTGCATTTTGATCAAGTATGCTTAAGTATGCTCTGGAAAAGGATTAACATGCTTATTTATGAAGCAATTTGCAGACATTTCCAGACAATGTTAATAAATATTACAAAAAATCAATAATCAACATACCTCCAAGGCCATTGACCTATGTTTTAAAATAATATAGTTGATGTTAGATTATATAATTAATTATTAGTATGGGCCTTGAATCCTTCGTCGGTTTTTACCAGGGTTATTTATAAGCAAAAAACCTGCTCAACGCCCATAGGGTGAGACTATTTACTCCCTATTTTGAAGTGTTTTTCCTTTCGATATGTATGTCCTATATACTTTGGCCTGATTTTCAATATATCAATGAAATGACCTCTGTACAAACACAATCTTGGTGTGTCAATACACATAAGTTGATTTTCAACCTGGTTTTATGACTTTAATATCTCATAATTGGGCTGTTAAAGCTTTGTAGTGTTTTGCTGATATGTTATGAAAATTTGGGATTTTTTTTTTATTTGTGAAGCTAGGCTTCCTTCAGGTAGAGTTGTTGATTGATACGCCGACTGTGCTGCCTCACCCAACCAATGGCCAGGCAGCCTCACTCAACCAATGGCCAGGCAGTCTCACCCAACCAATGGCCAGGCAGCCTCACTCAACCAATGGCTAGGCAGCCTCACCCAACCAATGGCCAGGCAGCCTCACCCAACCAATGGCCTGGCAGCTTCACATAACCAATGGCCAGGCAGCCTCACCCAACCAATGGCCAGGAAGCCTCACCCAACCAATGGCCAGGCAGCCTCACCCAACCAATGGCCAGGCAGCCTCACCCAATGAATGGCCAGGCAGTTCTCCTTCACACCCATGAAATGCGGTATCGCTCTGCAGTGACTTAAAAAACCAATCGCTCTGCAGTGACTATAAAAAACCAATATCCAGCAGATGTGGTATGTTGACAGTGGGTAATGTCGGCAGTTGGTTCTGTAGGCAGAGGTGGTATGTTGGCAGTAGATAATGTCGGCAGTTGGTTATGTAGGCAGAGGTGGTATGTTGGCACTGGGTAATGTCGGCAGTTGGTTATATAGGCAGATGTGGTATGCTAGCAGTGGGTTATGTCGGTAGTTGGTTATGTTGGCAGTGGGTAATGTCGGCAGTTGGTTATGTTGGCAGTGGGTAATGTAGGCAGTTGGTTATGTAGGCAGAGGTGGTATGTTGGCAGTGGGCAATGTCGGCAGTTGGTTATGTAGGCAGAGGTGGTATGTTGGCAGTGGGTAATGTCGGCAGTTGGTTATGTAGGCAGAGGTGGTATGTTGGCAGTGGGTAATGTCGGCAGTTGGTTTTGTCGGCAGTTGGTTTTGTCGGCAGTTGGTTATGTAGGCATATGTGGTATGTTGGCAGTGGGCAATGTCGGCAGTTGGTTATGTTGGCAGAGGTGGTATGTTGGCAGTGGGTAATGTCGGCAGTTGGTTATGTAGGCAGAGGTGGTATGTTGGCAGTGGGTAATGTCGGCAGTTGGTCATGTTGGCAGTGGGTAATGTCGGCAGTTGGTTATGTAGGCAGAGGTGGTATGTTGGCAGTGGGTAATGTCGGCAGTTGGTTATGTTGGCAGTGGGTAATGTCGGCAGTTGGTTATGTAGGCAGAGGTGGTATGTTGGCAGTGGATAATGTCGTCAGTTGGTTATGTAGGCAGAGGTGGTATGTTGGCAGTGGGTAATGTCGGCAGTTGGTTTTGTCGGCAGTTGGTTTTGTCGGCAGTTGGTTATGTAGGCAGAGGTGGTATGTTGGCAGTGGGTAATGTCGGCAGTTGGTTATGTAGGCAGAGATGGTGTGTTGGCAGTGGGCAATGTCGGCAGTTGGTTATGTAGGCAGAGGTGGTATGTCGGCAGTGGGTAATGTCGGCAGTTGGTTATGTAGGAAGAGGTGGTATGTTGGCAGTGGATAATGTCGTCAGTTGGTTATGTAGGCAGAGGTGGTATGTTGGCAGTGGGTAATGTCGGCAGTTGGTTTTGTCGGCAGTTGGTTATATAGGCATATGTGGTATGTTGGCAGTGGGTAATGTCGGCAGTTGGTTATGTTGGCAGAGGTGGTATGTTGGCAGTGGGTAATGTCGGCAGTTGGTTATGTAGGCAGATGTGGTATGTTGGCAGTGGGTAATGTCGGCAGTGGGTAAAGTAGGCAGTTGGTTATGTAGGCAGAGGTGGTATGTTGGCAGTGGGCAATGTCGGCAGTTGGTTATGTAGGCATATGTGGTATGTTGGCAGTGGGTAATGTCGGCAGTTGGTTTTGTCGGCAGTTGGTTTTGTCGGCAGTTGGTTATGTAGGCATATGTGGTATGTTGGCAGTGGGTAATGTCGGCAGTTGGTTATGTAGGCATATGTGGTATGTTGGCAGTGGGTAATGTCGGCAGTTGGTTATGTAGGCAGATGTGGTATGTTGGCAGTGGGTAATGTCGGCAGTGGGTAAAGTAGGCAGTTGGTTATGTAGGCAGAGGTGGTATGTTGGCAGTGGGCAATGTCGGCAGTTGGTTATGTAGGCATATGTGGTATGTTGGCAGTGGGTAATGTCGGCAGTTGATTTTGTCGGCAGAAGGTTTTTGAAGGTGAAGTCAATTGACCATTTGTTTGCATAAGGTGTATTATGCGAGGTAGAAAACTAAGTGTCAATGCCCTTCTCATTTCGATCAGTAAAATTATGATATAAAAAAATTCTTATTTTCCACTGCCGACCCACCCATTTTAGGTCGGGAATAAAGCAAGTTTCAAGCCCCAGTGACAATATACAATAATAAAGGTATCATTGGGCCCATATAACCAAGAGTAAATATACTGATGCAGGTGTATTTCTAATTAGATAATCAACTTCCTGACTACCTATTATTTTTAGAAAAAAAAATGATGCCAAACTAGATGATCAGTCTCTTGCCCTAATTATAGTTTTGCGTTATCACATACAATGTTTTCTTGCAAAATTCTAAATGAGGCAACATTCTGATATCACTTTGAAAATTTTAATATGATGCAGCACCCTGATATCGTCTTGCAAACTTTAATATGATGCAGCACCCTGATATCACCTCGACAATTTAATATGATGGCAGCACCCTGATATCGTCTTGCAAACTTTAATATGATGCAGCACCCTGATATCGTCTTGCAAACTTTAATATGATGCAGCACCCTGATATCGTCTTGCAAACTTTAATATGATGCAGCACCCTGATATCGTCTTGCAAACTTTACTATGATGCAGCACCCTGATATCGTCTTGCAAGCTTTAATATGATGCAGCACCCTGATATCGTCTTGCAAACTTTACTATGATGCAGCACCCTGATATCGTCTTGCAAACTTTACTATGATGCAGCACGCTGATATCGTTTGCAAACTTTAATATGATGCAGCACCCTGATATCGTCTTGCAAACTTTAATATGATGCAGCACCCTGATATCGTCTTGCAAGCTTTAATATGATACCACATCCTAATAACGTCTTGCAAACTTTAATATGATGCAGCACCCTGATATCGTCTTGCAAACTTTAATATGATGCAGCACCCTGATAACGTCTTGCAAACGTTAATATGATACCACATCCTAATATCGTCTTGCAAACTTTACTATGATGCAGCACCCTGATATCGTCTTGCAAGCTTTAATATGATGCAGCACCCTGATATCGTCTTGCAAACTTTACTATGATGCAGCACCCTGATATCGTCTTGCAAACTATAATATGATGCAGCACACTGATATCGTCTTGCAAACTTTAATATGATGCAGCACCCTGATATCGTCTTGCAAGCTATAATATGATGCAGCACCCTGATATCGTCTTGCAAACTTTACTATGATGCAGCACCCTGATATCGTCTTGCAAACTATAATATGATGCAGCACCCTGATATCACCTCGACAATTTAATATGATGCAAGTTTTATAATTTTGCATTTAGCGTCAAGTTGAGAATTTGATGACATCAGAGTCTGAACATTTCTAAATGTTGATAGAGTGAAATAAAGTTTCCTACTTTAAAACATGCATCCTATCTATCACAGAATGCATGTCAGATATGGCGCCTGATTTTCTCCTATTGTTGATCTGAACGAGCTTCTAGAAACAATGAAATCAAGAGACACAAATTATTCCCATTCCATAAATCTCTTTGTCTCAAAAGTGCGGACAAAGGCACTTTTTGTAGAAATATAATTGAAGAAGAAATGCCAAAAATGTTTTATAAAGTGTGATACAATTTCGTATTCATCATATTAAATGAAAGGTGTCGAAGCCATTGATTTAAAGGAAACGATATCTTCATCGTGGGAATAAAGATAATAGGCTACCAAGGAAAGATTAAATGCATAATGCATCAAATTGAGATATATTGGAAATGAATATTTATAATAATTAAAAATTAAATAGCTCCGGGACGTGTAAATCTTTATGTCAAAAATATACATTAGCATCGTTAATCCTACCGAATTGCAAATCAAATTCACAACCAAATAGCAGTAGGTTGGTGGTATCCATAAACGTTTGTATTTCCTTCCTACAAGAAGCAAAAAGGGACACGATGACACTGTTAGATCGGGACGCCAGCCAATGAAGTCAAGCTTATTGATGTTCCTATATATGTGGCCCTGGCAGGTCCGAATATTTAAATGAAATCGCTTCAGCATGCAAGGGAAGGCTGGGCTGACACCAACAGACAGCAAGCATTCTGTGGCACAGAGAACAGACATGGGGAAAGGGAGGGATTCCTTCAGCTGTAAGGAGGGGAGATGCTTTACCTGGGCAGAAGTCAAGCGACACGCCGGACTGGACGACAAATACCTGGTAATAGACGGTGGCGTGTATGACGTCAGTCAGTTCCAAAGGTCGCACCCCGGGGGCGCTAAGATCATCAGTCACTTTGCCGGACAAGATGCGACCGTAAGTATAAAAGTTAGTGGCGTCGCCATCAGAGATTAACACTAAGCAGGGATAATCCTCTATAAACGGGACAAATGAACGATCATCGTGCTATTTTTAGGCATGCATCAGATCAGCTTGCTATGTAATATAGATTTATATGTTTGTGTCATTTCTGCATGGCAACTGGATGTTCCGCTCCATTTGAAAAAAAAAAATAATAATGATAATAAGAATAATAATAAAAAAGTTGACTGCTATTATCAATACCGTGGAATGTTAAAAATAGTAGGCAAAATGAAAAAAAATGGATATGGTGGATAATTCTGTCTAATGCATGTCTGCTCTTCTGAATATTGCATTCATAAGAACATAATTAGGACTGTAATATGTCTTTGTATTTCACAGACATTTTCAGACCATTTTCATATTTCATACTTTTCCCTATTTGTACTGTAACGTCATTTGCCAAATCATGATAATTTTGATCCCTGCATTGTGACCAAAACGTTATTGTATTGTCCCTTTTGAAGTAACATCATTTCTTTATTTCATTAATATACCATTAAAATATGTTCCCCTATATCTATCATTACACGATGTTTTGGTTTGAAGCTTGACATTTTGAGTTGTTGTTTTTGTCATCTTAAAATATTGAGACCAACATCCATGAATAATTTGTCATCAAATCGATGGCAAGTTTATAGAAGAACATGGCGACGCTAGTACTGCTTGCGTTAATGGCCGGCTGGTCGGCCGCTATTCTGGCTGGGTTACAATTTTATATTGATTCCTGAGGCGCGTCACAAACAAAGTGCTTTTCACCTCCCTGGTTGCTATGTAAACAAGTCAACACATCTCTTTATAGCCATGACCTCGTTCGTTATGGTATGGAAGATGTTTTCCTTGATATGTGATCACCTGATCAGCAATACTGAACAGGATAAAAATGTGACATTAACAGATAAAACACATCATTTCTTCATTGCTATTTCTATTATTTTATCAAGATATTAACCGATTACAAGACCAAGAGTTGTCGTTTTTTCAAAACTAATGTAATTCGATATCGTTATGGATACCAAAACAAGAAAGATTCATTAAAATAAATAATACAGTGCTGTTGAGAAATATGTTTTTCACACTCACATGGTGGAGTTTTCAGGTCTCAAAATTATTTTCCACAAATGATTGACTGAACGTATTCAAAGTCAAGTTTGATGCCAGAAGATTGCCATATGCACCCAAACATATGACATTTTACACGTACAAGTCATGAGATTTAAGAATATATCTCTTTCTTAACAATTCTTTTTCATTGTTTGAAGGAGGTATGGAGAGCCTATCACAAAAACAAAGAATATGTCGAGAAGTTTTTGAAACCCCTGCGGATTGGCTTGGTGAAGGGCAAAACCCGAACACAAATTATGAGGGTAAAATGGATATTTCATTTGATATATTTGTCTGATGTTATGACATCAGGATTTTCATAAAAAAAATCCAGATTTACTCTTCACACCTTTTGTCAGAGTTATTACTGTTATTGTTCTCACTGCTAGGGCGACATCCAGGCTGACTTTGAGGATCTCCGCAAGATGGCAGAGCAGTGGGGATGGTTTCAGTCAGATCCTGTCTTCTTTGGACTGCACCTTTGCCATTTTATCATACTGGAGCTGATATCTTGCTGGGTGCTCCACTTCTGTGGCGCCACCTGGCCATATTATCTGTTGGCTCTCACTCTTCTTATCATTTCACAGGTTGGTATACCAGATTTAATAGGTAAAAATTAGTACCAAGAAAAATATGTATTAATGCTAATCTCAAGAGCACAGATAGGTGACACCTGACCTGCCAATGTTGACCTCACTTTCAGAATGGCAGCCAATGCATCAAGACAGAGTGACTGCACATCAAAAATTTGAAATAACATTGTTTTGGAATAATAACATGACTATCTGATGGACTGACTATTAGACCCGGTGATGTTTACTGGTCTGTGGTCAGGGTTGATGAATTGTCATAATATATGGCCTGAGTGCAGTCCATGTTTGTGCTTAATACTAGTATGTGGATGTTTGAGTGAGCCATCTTGCCATGAGTGAAATTAAATGTATATAATCTGACCTCTAAGACACATGTTTCCACATACATCACTTAGAAATATTGCATTGCACTAGCCATAGTCCTTATTTGTCTCAGAACACTTGAATATCACCCTTGCATGGAATAAATCATGTTTTATCAACTGCAAAATCTACAAATTGTGCGAACGGGAAGTTGGTCTTTTGCAGTTTTCGTTTTTGTTTACATATTTGTAGACATTCTGTCACTCTGTTTTCTTTGGTACAAATATGTATTTTCTCTCTACATTATGGGGCACTACACTAGGTCAATCTTAACTCTGTGCCAGTACATGTATATAACTGGCAATACATTTCAAAATAAAGGATTCTAATAAGTTGAAACTTCGAGGAAAATGCTATTTTGTGGAGGCATTATATGGGATGAAATCAACAATACTATGCTATAAACAACATATCCTTGTCAATCCATGAGAACCTTCATAAGCCCATTTCATAACAAGGTCAACTGATCTAAATACAGTACCTATATATATATATATGGATCACAAATTACTTTTACCCTATCACCTTTCGAACAAACCTCCAGTCCCTTTCAAAGAAACGTCCACGCATACTTGGCAGACAGAAATAAATGAATCTCGCCAGTTTAACAATAATACCTTTCCTTGAAAACCGATATTGTCGAAAATGTGTGATCAGTGCAATGTCAATTTTCCCTTTACTCATATACAACTAAAGGGATGAAAACTTAAATCACAACTTTGGATGAGATCATTTTTGTTCCATATATAAAGTTATCAATTCTACTTTTATGACCTTGAGGTGTGGATATTTCCGATCTGTGCCATCCAATCCTTAAATTCAGTGTTTCAAAACTTAGCCTTGCCATACCTTAATTAATATTTCTGCCCAAATCGGAGATCACTTGTACAAAAATCCAAAAAGCCTGTGATCCAATAGAGGGAATGATGGAAATGAATAGTCTCCCATACAATACTATAATCCTATGCTCAGTGGGGTATGACAATGACTTGTAGTTCTTTACAAATATTATGAGCATTTAAACAATAGGGGGCACAACATTTGTAAGTTTCCAAGGGAATGATATTATTTACAGGGTGTTCCACCACCCAATCACCAGTTTTTTTCTTATTTCTCTTGGAACACAATTTTCAACTCCACCAAAGTAATATTTTAAAAAGGCATAAGGTAGAGTTTTCACTTTTTAAAAATGCTGAGACAGACGTCTTTAGGATAACTCACAGATGTCTGTCAATGAGACATGCGTCTTTAGGATATCCTTCAGACGTCCGTGGCATCTCATCTGGCAAGTGCCGTGTGGCACCCCTGTATAATGTGACCACAGCTACGGCATCTCTCAGATTGCTTCTGATAAACTCCCCGGCAGACTTGGAACTCGGCCGATTGTTACTTCTCGGCTGGCGCCCGGTGCAAATTAGCGGCTTGTGATATTTCGTAAAGTTCCAGTTTTGATCTTTCACCATGGCACAAAACTGACATTCTGACTTGATAAAACAGACATTTTAGTTGTGATATATAACTATGCCACCTTTTCTAGTTTAAAAACTATCAAGACTCCATGATATTGATGTTTGTGCTATTTGCTATCAAAAGTTATTACCCATCATATTTCGCCTACATAAGTATCTGTGCCATTTGAAAGTTGATGGGTCTTCTGCTAAAATCCAAATCATCCATTGGACACTTCGTCAATAAACTTAGTTTAGCTGACCAGTGATCTTGTGCAAACACCAGCTAAGTAAGGTCTTGCTAACAGCGGGCCACCTTTAGATTGGGACAATGGAGTGATTTGGCTTAAAGGGCCATATTTGTCCATTAATGTTTGTCCAATGGTATGGGCCTAACACCCTGACAAACCACAATAAAGGTCACATGATTGTATGAAATTGGCCACCTGGTGGTCAAAAGAGTACAGGCAGTACTTGGCACTTTCAGCAAAACACAATAACTATTGTCAGTGCATTTTGGTAGATTTTAGTGAGATAGCTTGCTTGTATCCCCAAACCCATATACAATCGCCTGTGACCTTTGTGGTTTCATGAATGCTTTAAATATTTCAGGCTCAGGCTGGATGGTCTATGCATGACTATGGTCATAACACCGTCTTCAAGACAACCAAGTCCAACAGACAAATGCAGCTATTTATTTTAGGTTTTTGGAAGGTAAGTGCTAGAAGCTAAACATATACCTCTTTGTGCTATTTTAATTAAGATATAAATATCATATCTTTCTACAATGACTTTGAAAGTGGAGAATATTTCTTAAAACATTCTACAACGAGTTGGGAAGTGTAGAGTATTTCTCATAGCATTCTACAATGAGTTGGGAAGTGTAGAGTATTCCTCATAGCATTCTACAATGAGTTGGGAAGTGTAGAGTATTCCTCATAGCATTCAGCAATGAGTTGGGAAGTGTAGAGTATTCCTCACAGCATTCAGCAATGAGTTAGGAAGTGTAGAGTATTCCTCATAGCATTCAGCAATGAGTTGGTAAGTGTAGAGTATTCCTCATAGCATTCTACAATGAGTTGGGAAGTGTAGAGTATTCCTCATAGCATTCCACAATGAGTTGGTTAGTGTAGAGTATTCCTCATAGCATTCAGTAATGAGTTAGGAAGTGTAGAGTATTCCTCACAGCATTCCACAATGAGTTGGGAAGTGTAGAGTATTCCTCATAGCATTCAGCAATGAGTTGGTTAGTGTAGAGTATTCCTCACAGCATTCCACAATGAGTTGGTAAGTGTAGAGTATTCCTCATAGCATTCCACAATGAGTTGGTAAGTGTAGAGTATTGCTCATAGCATTCCACAATGAGTTGGGAAGTGTAGAGTATTCCTCACAGCATTCCACAATGAGTTGGGAAGTGTAGAGTATTCCTAACAGCATTCAGCAATGAGTTAGGAAGTGTAGAGTATTCCTCATAGCATTCTACAATGAGTTGGGAAGTGTAGAGTATTCCTCATAGCATTCAGTAATGAGTTAGGAAGTGTAGAGTATTCCTCACAGCATTCCACAATGAGTTGGGAAGTGTAGAGTATTCCTCATAGCATTCAGCAATGAGTTGGTTAGTGTAGAGTATTCCTCACAGCATTCTACAATGAGTTGGGAAGTGTAGAGTATTCCTCATAGCATTCTACAATGAGTTGGGAAGTGTAGAGTATTCCTCATAGCATTCCACAATGAGTTGGGAAGTGTAGAGTATTCCTCACAGCATTCAGCAATGAGTTGGTAAGTGTAGAGTATTCCTCATAGCATTCCACAATGAGTTGGTAAGTGTAGAGTGTTCCTCATAGCATTCCACAATGAGTTGGTTAGTGTAGAGTATTCCTCATAGCATTCTACAATGAGTTGGTTAGTGTAGAGCGTTCCTCATAGCATTCAGCAATGAGTTAGGAAGTGTAGAGCGTTCCTCATAGCATTCTACAATGAGTTGGGAAGTGTAGAGTATTCCTCACAGCATTCAGCAATGAGTTAGGAAGTGTAGAGTATTCATCATAGCATTCTACAATGAGTTGGGAAGTGTAGAGTATTCCTCATAGCATTCCACAATGAGTTGGGAAGTGTAGAGTATTCCTCACAGCATTCAGCAATGAGTTGGTAAGTGTAGAGTATTCCTCATAGCATTCCACAATGAGTTGGTAAGTGTAGAGTGTTCCTCATAGCATTCCACAATGAGTTGGTTAGTGTAGAGTATTCCTCATAGCATTCTACAATGAGTTGGTTAGTGTAGCGCGTTCCTCATAGCATTCAGCAATGAGTTAGGAAGTGTAGAGCGTTCCTCATAGCATTCTACAATGAGTTGGGAAGTGTAGAATATTCCTCATAGCATTCAGCAATGAGTTAATAAGTGTAGAGTATTCCTCATAGCATTCAGCAATGAGTTAATAAGTGTAGAGTATTTATCATAACAACTCTTAATGAGAAAGTGCAATATTGACCATATCAGCCGATATCAACAGTATCAATGAACCGAAAAGTGTGCAGTGTTAGTGCATTAGTATTTATCAAAGCATATTCCACAATGAGTTGGGAAGCATACATTATTCATAATAGAATTGTGCAAGACAATTTTATATGATTAGATTTGACCTGTTTCAGGCATCCTCTGCGCAATGGTGGAACTTCCGCCATAATCAGCACCATGCAAAGACCAACGTGTTCAGGAAGGACCCGGATGTTACGCTGCCCTTTTTATTCCTGTTAGGCGACAAAATGCCAGTGTGGTGGGGCAAGGCCAAGAAAGGCACAATGCCTTACCACTGGCAAAATATCTACTACTGGATATGTAAGTCTTTATCTATATTAACCGAAATATCTCATCAAAGCCTGTTCATGAATATTATAACAGGAACTTGAGATAGATGCCGAGAGAGTGTTTCTAGCAAACAACAGGAGTTTGAATTACTTTATCAATACACATTTTGAGATATGTTTTGTAATTGTAAGCATTTAACGATAATCTTTTGTATATTGAACATCAGATTTAGCCAGATATTACTACACAGGATAATATTCTGAAATAAATCAGTTTATGATCTTGAATCTATAGGGGTTACCAAATATCAATCTTTTCATTAATACACGAGTGATTAAAGGGGAAAATTTAAAGAACTTTTAATAGTTTCATTAGAGTGGCACTAATCACAAATTATTTTTATTTCATTTGAATATACCTCTTTTTTCATTTCTTGTTACAATGATTTTCATGTTACAATGATTTTCTAAATCAGTGAGCGAACAATACAACTATATGCACCGAATCATTTCTAAGCTTCATATTTTCTATGTTTCTCAGATTCATCTGCAATAAAAGGCTTAATGCTATGAGTTCCCAACATCCCTTACCTAAACCCTGGTGTAATAGTTTCCTTATCGTCTTTTTCAGTTGGGCCATTATCACTGTTACCAGTGTATTTCCACTGTGAAATATTGTATTTTGTCCTCAAGAGAAGGAACTGGGTGGTAAGTATTCAAATATATGTTAACTAAAGATATGTACGCTAACTTGATATTTACCGCTGAGAACATCATCACTTTAAACATTGGTATCATAAACCTTCCCATCTTTTTTTAGAGTTTCAAAATGTTTTTCCATTTGGGCTAGTTTCCTTGGACCCTGTCATGACCTTCATTTGAATTTGACATCTCATATATTTTCTGATTCCAGGACCTTCTCCTGATCATTGGGTTTGGAGTGCGGTGGGTGTTACTGTTTGGAGGACCCCTCGGATGGGAAGGTGCATTTGCCCTTTATATGTTAGTCAGGTTAGTGATTGACACAATTTTTTTCACACTGCTATTAGTTGTGTAAGCTGTTAATTTGTTTTGTATGATATCGATCAATATCTACTGTAAATCAAGGAGGAAGAAAAGGGATGAACAGAGTATGTATGTGTAAGTATCCGGTATACAGGATGAGTGAGAATGTGTGGTTCACAATGATGGATAAAAGTATGATTCATTGGCCACACAGATTAGTATCTAATCACATATGATACATAGATGACTCATATTTAATCATGCACGTAACACAGATGAGTCATATTTAACCATGTATGTGACCCAAAGAGTCATATCTAATCATGTATTTGACCCAAAAGAGTCATATCTAATCATGTATGTGACACAGATAAGCCATATTTAATCATGTATGTGACACAAATGAGTCACATTGTATAATGTATATAACACAGATGAGTCATATTATATCATGTATGTGACACAAACGTGTCATATTGTATCATGTATGTGGTATTTGACAGGGTGGGCGAGAGTGTCTGGTTCACCATGGTGACACAGATGAGTCATATTATATCATGTATGTGACACAAACGTGTCATATTGTATCACGTATATGGTTATTTACAGGGTGGGCGAGAGTGTCTGGTTCACCATGGTGACACAGATGAGTCATATTCCTATGGATATAGACCAGGATCAGGAATATGATTGGGTCACGTCAAACACTATAACAACCACAAATGTGACTGAAGGTGCCTTCACTGATTGGTTCACAGGGCATCTCAACTACCAGATAGAACACCAGTAAGTAGAGGCTATTTGAAGAGTATAGATTTAGTGCCATCCTCAGAGAACAAGATCTTTCAATCAATATCTTTGCATTAATGAAAAGCATAAAAGTAGAAACAAAACAGCAGAATAGAAAAAATGCAATCAACTTCAAAAAGTACAAGGTTCTATTCTATCAAAACTGAATATATTTAATCTTTAAACTATATCTTCCTTACATGCTAATGGTAAGGCAAGTTGACGTGTTAAATGTTTCCTATCAGGCTTTTCTGAACCAAAGTCATTTAATTTGAATTCGACCCAAGCCCATGGATCAAATTTCAAATTTGAATTTCTAAAATAATGCAGGCAGAATATATACATTGTTTTTGCAAACGTAGAAATTAAAAAAATGTATTTTTGGAGAGAACAGACATGAAATTTTCATATTTGGGTTCTATTTGCCGATATGCGTGGCAGCATACACAACATTGAATTGTTGATTTTGCAAATGTAGAACATTTAAAAAACTTAAACTTTATTTCTAAAACAAAGCATAGGATCTTCATATTGGGTTTATTTGAGTGATTCTTGGAGCTCAGACACGTTAGCAAAGAAAGTTTAACACGAAGGCTGCAAAGTTACTGATTTCAAGATTTAATATATAGATAAAGGACAGTGAGTTTGCCACGAGGCCAACCTTGAGCATGTTTTTTTCATGTTTCTTATATGAGCATTTCCTGGTCTTTCAGTCTGTTTCCCACAATGCCCAGACACAACTTTCACAAGGTGGCGCCACTAGTCAAATCTTTATGCAAGAAGCACCACATCACCTACACAGAAAAAACGCTGTGCCAAGCCTTTGCTGACATACCAATGTGAGTGATATTGTTGCAGCAGATTTACTTTAACAATAGATATAAGATAATTTCCAGAAAAGATATTCCAGATATAAGAATAATTTTTAGAAAATCTATACATACTGATAAATTCATCACAACTGTAAGACGAAAATTGAATGATATGAATATTAATTGAATGGAATAATATGAATATGAATTATTTTCTTGCAGCTCATTAAAACGTTCTGGGCAGTTGTGGCACGATCATTACTATGGAATAGTTGCCAGTCATTGACCTTACTAATGGAGTAAATTTCAATAAACTGAAATATATCATATTGCAAAACATCTGTGATGTTCCAAATTGTTGGGCCAGTACGATCGAGCAATTTCACCTGAAAACGAGATATTATATTTTGATAGATCACTCTGGGATTCTGCATTCTGATAGATTACTTTTCGTTTTGAATTAATATTTCTTATTTTCTACAACAGGGCTATAATTGGGCAAGCTAAAATGATAATTTAAGGCTGTAATAAATGTGATGCATGGCTCTCAATAAGACGAAAAAGTTATAAATAGATACATTTTATGAAATGTATATATATATAAATATTGAAATATTTTATGCACATTTGTACTGGACCATTAATCATTCAGTACAAGGGTGAAGGAAAATGTCCATATTTTTCAAATAATATATTTTTTTCAAACCCCTTTTCTCTCAGTCAGTTGGGCCACCAGTTTATTTCACCAAATACACACGACACACGTCCCTTTTTGACTTATATACATGTGTATGGATGTATGATTTATTAAAAATGATATAATGATTTATTAATAACTATTTAAAATGTCATATCAGATTATGAGATTACGCCATTCTTTTACAGCAGCTCCTGGGGAATGCATAATATCATGGATTAATTTAGGATAGACCATTCCAGGTGAGGGACTACGGGGAATGAATTTCCATAATTACATAAAAGTACATTTTAAGTTAACTATGAAAGACAATGCTCAACATGCAAAAAATATAAAATACTTAGAATTGCAAATTAACTAAACACAAAGTATTTTTTCTGCCTGATTATCATAAGCTTTAAAACTGCCAAATTTCGGACATCTGAAACACCTTTTCACAAGTTGTTTAAATCCTAACAAAAAGATGATATAACTGTTGAATATGTGTTATTAAAATGTTATTGTTATGTATTGCCATTGCGACATGGTTTTGTACATATTGATGTGGCGAACACAGCAAGCCCAACCAATTGGTCTCACCAATATTTTGTTCCCACTTTCCTCCACTCTTGAATGATGAATGGTCCATCGCATGTAGTGTGTGACACTAACATTGGCCAGGTTCCTATGAGATATCATTAAAGCAGTGTTCTTTATTCTGAATGTATGTGACCTCAAGCCTTTTAAATACCATGTCAAGAAGTTGTTTTATAATATTTTTATAGAAATAAATGTAGATACGAGAAAGAAGTGGTGAAAAACCTCGGAAGAAATAGTGATAATGTATCCGCTTAATGAAAATCTATGGTTGTTGATTTTATATTTATTTTAACACAATTAGTGAACATTATACATTATATTAACCCCTCTTGTGACGAGGGAACAAATCCGCAACGTACATGATAATTACATAGTGAGATGTGAATCACATGTGCATTAATGACACATCAGAATTGTGAATATAATATCACATGAGATGATTATTGTGTCTCTGAATATTTTGTATTATTAAAGACAATCTCCTAGGTCATGAAATGTGTTGGATTGAACGATCAGTGTTTGTTAATTTTATGCCAACTGCTAGAAGGTATACTATTACAATCATGACATAATAAGTTGGATTTTAGACGAGTTATATAGCATAACGGTACGAGAATATATATCTAGGATCTCAATCACCACACCCCTAGTGTCATTTAATGAATTGAAGAGTTTTCTTTGAATATCTCCTTCACATTCCTCTTTCTTTTTATTGTTTTTCATAATTGCACTGTCATGTTCATACCAATTATAAAGGCATTTTGCACAGTTCTAGATGGTCGCAGATGTGCACTATGTTGGATATCTTATATATAAAGCCCAAAATACAAAAAATAAAACACAAACGTGCATGCAACTTACCAAATATATCACAGAGACGTTTAGATCATTTTGAAAAAGAATATACCATTTCATAGGATATCAAAGAGGTTAGCCAGATCTTTTGTCAGAGGCACCACAACATGGTTCTGATCCACATTTTCTTTGGACAGACTAAGGCGGTGTTTTCCGGTGTATTTCTGTCAATTTGGAATGTGTTATATTCAGGAGCGCAGAGCTTTTCCGAATAAATATTCACCTTTTACACTTGGTTAATGTTTAAATGTAGATATACTTTAGGCTATGTTTTTATATTGTAAAATCGTATCATGTGAATGTATGTGACATAATTCATATAATAAACTGGTTGTGTTGTAACCAGAACTGCAGAAATAACATTTCATATATCTAATTGGTGAGAGCATATATAAAGGCGTGAACTATTTATTATTATTTTTTTTATGTTAAACATTATAATCTGATGTATACACAAGGGACTCCAAGTCGATTTTAAAGCTTCAAACCGTCCTAGTGTTCTTGATCTTGAGTCTACTTGTGTACACTCTCATCAAACGTCTGAAATATCATAAGACTATTCACATGTGTGCAACATGTACACTTGCCAAAATAGATATATCTTATTTCTGATTTTGCCGGCCAGCATGTATGTTGTAATTACATATCTGTAATAACATATCTGAAGCCTTACTGCCCAAATAACTATATAGATTCTTAACACTCTTGTAGATGGTCGTGGTAATGAATACAGATTATCTGAACATCTGGTATTTAAAAGATGTTTTAAACTTCCAGATTAAAGCTTTGATTTCAAGCACTTTTTCCTTGCAAAATATAAATGTTTATACCCCAAACTTTGTAATAAAATGTTATTACCCATCATATTTCCCCTACATAAATGTCTGTACTATTTGAGAGTGGATTAATATTCTGCCAAAATCCAAATCATCCATTAGGCACTTTGTCAACAAATTTTATTTAGCTGACCAGTGATCTAGTGCACCTTCAGATTGGGTCAGTGGAGTGATTTGGCCTACAGAGCCCTGTTTGTCCATTACTGTTTGTCCATTGGTACAGGCCTAACACCCTGAAAGACCACAATAGAGGTCACATGATTGTATACATGTGGCCACCTGGTGGTCAAAAGAGTACAGCCAGTTATTGGCACTTTCAGCGAAACACAATAATCATGGTTGGTGGATTATGGTTGATTTTCGTGGTTATGTGGCCACATATTATTATAACAAAACATACCGAGTCGGGGAATCTGGGTGAGCATACTCAGTGAGTTGGTGATGGCGGAAGGATACCCTGTGCCGAAGGCGGAGGGTATCCGTCCGCCATCACCAACGAACTGAATACGCTCACACAGATGACCTGACGAGGCATGTTTTGTTTTTATACCTCAGAAAACTACTGTATCTTTTAAAAAATGATACATGAAACAAGATATTTATCATTAAAAACGTTTTTTTATAATTGTAAACAAAGCGCATGAATATACCACCTCATTTGACCCCATCACGTGACCCGAAAAAAGTGCGTACAGCCATAGACTGGTTGCCGCCCTCTGTGTATACACGATGTTCTTGACACTCGGTGGGGGACCAGTCTAAAGATGGCCGACGGAAAATAGTTCGCACCTAATGAATATGCGACGAATATTCGGCATGCTTGTATTCATTGGAAATCTCGTCGATATGCGCATCATTGAGGTATAATTAAGCATACCCCAAACCTCTGTAAAATTGCATGTAACCTCTGTGATTTCATGAATACTTTAGGTGGGTAGATTTTAAAATGTTTAGATATGTGGTAATTGGTTACATCATTGGTTAAATAAAAAAGAAACTATGATGTCAAGTGAACCTTCTTACTTCAAAAAAGATTTGAACTCAACCACTTTTGATGTATCGAGATGTAGCGTGTGTTTGGCTCTTAGAAGTTTTTAATGCAATATTCAACCAACTTTTTGCCATCTTGAGTTTCGTTGATTCCACAGCTTGCCTGGGAGCTATCATAAATGACCCTCTATATTAGTCGTTTTAATCTTCCAAGCTGGTTCCTTTCCAAAGAAGGCCATGGGCTGTGGCGCGGTTGGTTAGAGCGCCAGCTTGTTAGCACCAGTTCCTCTGTGGTGATCCAAAGGTCGTGGGTTCGATCCCCGGCCATGCCGAGATTGAATTCATGATACAATTTCACACATGAGCTGAGGCCCATGCAAAAGGGTTGATCTGTTGTCCTTGTAAATCTGTGACCGGGTGGGTTGTCATGTCAAAGACCTGCGACATGACAATTCAGTGAGGCAGCACTATATCTTCTACAAGTAGGTCTCATCACGAAATGACTGAAATAATGTTGAAAGTGATGTAAAACCCCAAACAAACAAACCTCTCAATATTTGTTATTCTCTAGATCTCTTTATGGAATACCATTTCATATTCTGTTCCGGATGCTGAACTCTGCATACAATTTCTGACCCTTAAAAATAATTGCCAGCAAAAACAAGAACGGAACTTTCTCAGTATAACACATATTTTGATAGCAATGATGCAAAAAGAAATGATTTTCCGTCATTTCAAGTAATTATGTTTTGGTTAACATACCAAAATGAGCATTTTGTGATTATGAAATAGGAAAACAAACACGAAGATTGGGAGTTGGAATAGCCAACTAATACAGCAAAAGGGAATGTGAGGGGTAATTAATGAAAACCCAGTCTTCTTTGATGTACTGTTTCTTAATTACGCTGAAGATCTTTTACTCATGCCAAATAAAAGCCGTATTCATTCATCTTGGAATCTTATTTAGAATTTTTAGTGTTGTATGAATTTGTCCTGACATTGTTCCGGGTAATTTGCAAAAGCCATGCGTGAGTAATGCATCATTTATTGTCTGAAGGCGTGTACATTTTCCCGACGAAGGAAGTTTAAAACTCTCTTTCTGGGAAATATGAAACATGTTCAATCTATGAAATAAAATTGTCAAGTGTTCATGCAACCGTGAAAAACGACTATAATTTACCATGGTTCAGTGCATTACTCAGTCAAGCTGTTCATTGCATTTGATAATTCACCGATCCAGAAAATTTGTGAAGAATATTTTCACAGGGGGGAATCAGTCTTTCAGATAATAACCCCCATACCTTTCAAATTGTGAAGACATTTAGATTTTGGAGGTTTAATGCATAAGTTTCAGTTCATTGTTTATAACTAAGAATATAAAAGGTTGCATATTGAAAGTGTCAAAACACATATTGCCCTCTACAAGTCAATATAGCACCCTGGACTGTTTCATACATAGAAGAAACAAGCCTCGCTTGTAGAGACTTTTAAATCTAGGTAACCAGCCGAACTGGAGTTAACAGTTTTACTCCTATACATAGGGAATCTCGTGCTCCTATACTTGAATAAATGTGACTCTATGGCAGAACAAAGGTTGAACATGTGGCTGATTTCTCTTTGGAAAAAAGACATCATAATTACCTATCTTGCATATCTAGTGTTTTTACACTCCATCAGCAATTATGACAAGTTGTAAACAGTCCAATCATAGAGAAATAGCAACACACTGTGGTTTGTTACTGTCAAATAGACGTTACTCATAAAGCGTCCAATAATTCTTTCATTGTGACATCGGTTTTGTTTGTTCGTTTGGGGTTTTACATCACTTTCAACATTATTTCAGTCACTTCGTGATGAGACCTACTTGTAGCAGATATAGTACTGCCTCACTGAATTGATATGTCATAGGCTTTTGACATGAACACTCATCCAGTCACAGATTTACAAGGACAACGGGTTAACCCTTTAAACACGGGCATCAGCTCATATGAGAAATTGTTTCATGAATTCAATCTCGGCACGGCCAGGGATCGAACTCCGGACCTTTGGATCACCTCTTGTAATGTCGAGGCTTTTATCAATCATGCTCGATGTTACAAAGCACATTGATGATCCATAAGTTTCTTGCAATATATTCCATAATATATCTGATAGTTATCTGATCAATGAAGTCCCCTGAATTAATATCTGATCACTCATCCCGTAGTTCATACCTAACTTGTAGCTGATGCATGAGATAACTGGATGAATAATCAATCATTAGAACATTACTTTAAATGTTAAAGTCATGGGCGATGATTTGACAACGATCGCGGTCCCAACCAAACTTTAATTGTTAATTTGTTCTCTTTTTTTTATCAAAATATTAATGATATTGCAAATTTAAATCATCTTTAGTGGTTCAACTTATTCCTGACAATTGTTAATTGTTCCCATCAAATATAGAAAAGCAATGAATGTATTAAGGTTACACGTCAGAACTATACATTCGGTTCATTATTCATTGGTCATTGAACATTTTGAAATTGTGGTCAATGAAATATTCATAATAATCATTCAAATATTCATCATCCTCCCATGTATATACCAGTAAATGATTTGGGGATTTTAAAATATCTTTAATTAAAATAACTAAAATAATTTTATTTTAAAGGCAAGAAAATAAATAACAAAATTAAATTTGAAGTTCAAAGAATAAGAAATATATAAGAAGTATGATCATTCTCATTCAAATATATGTATATAAAAAATGGAAACAGTTATTGCCAGCTATAAATGGTCCAGCCTTAAACCTTTTGTAAAGTAATATGATATCAGCTTACACCATTATATGATATATTAATGTTTGGTATATGGCCACTGAGAGGACATTTGAGTTTTGAAATAGGTGTGTATTAAAGAGCATGCATTCAAGACGAATCGTCTAACAAATGATTATGACGTCCAACAGAGATATGGGAAAAAACATCCAGTTACTGGATGAGGTCAAGAAAGGTAATCTCACAGCTATATCTAATCTGCTAGCTGAAATGGATGATATAAGTCAGACGGATCTTGAGGGAAACAATGCACTCATGATTGCATGCAAAGACGGGAAAATTGATATTGTAAATCTCCTGATAAACAAGCATAAGCAAGGAGCTAGAAGACAAGAAACTCCACACAGGTCTGGTGAAGTGTACAAAACAGTTGGAAGTTATTTGGCACCAATCTATGGGAGAACGCGTAGGATTAGTGAGATATTAAAATCAGTTGAGGAAGAAACAATTACTCGAATAATTGATGAAACTAATAATGCAAAACAGACATGCATACTATTAGCTGCGATGAATGGACATCATGAAATTGTCAAACTACTTTTGGACAATAATGCAACTTCTGACATACAGGATATCCAAAAAGCAACTGCATTGACTAAAGCTGCAGAGAATGGTAAACCTGAAGTGGTGAAAGTTCTGCTGGCCTCTTGCAGTGCACTAGATATAGCAGAGGGCTACAACAGAAGCACGGCTCTCTTCGAGGCAGCTCTGAGAGGTCATGACCAAGTGGTAAGATTACTTCTGGAGTGTAATGTTTCTCCTGAAATACAAGATGGTCGCACCAAGAGTACGGCCCTGATGCATGCTGCAAAAAGAAATCATGGTCATGTTGTAGAAATGCTCTTGAAATATAATGCCCTCTCTGATATTCAGGATAGATATGGATGTACAGCGCTAATGAAAGCTGCTCAGAGAAATGCATGCAATTCCTTGACATATTTACTGGAATATGGAGCCTCAGTAGTGGCACGGAATAACATTAATGAGACAGCATTAAGTCTAGCAATAAGTTCTAATTCAACTGAGGCAGCAACACAGTTAATTGAACACATGAGGAATAAATTAAAAACTACTCAAGAAAAGGAATCTGTTTGCCAAACTTTAAGCCACGCACTTCTAAGTGCAGTTGACTTTAGAAAGACTCTCATATTGAACCAATTGCTGGATATACCTTGTGTTGAGCCCGATATTACAAACAAGGAAGGATTCACGCCACTTGCTATAGCATGTATGAACAGTGACATTAACACTGTCCAGCAACTTCTGCGTAGGACAAAAGAGGTAGATATCCAAGCTAAAGATGGTTCTAATCCTGTATCGATATCTGTGTACAAGGGAAACAAAGATATCTTGAAACTCTTATTAAAATACAGTAACACTGCTAGATTGGATATAGTTGCTATTTGCGGTGGTGAGGATGCATTCAAAAACCTTCTGCAGAGGAATGTTGATATAAATGAACAGTTTATGAAAAATGAAACCGCCTGTCACATTGCATCTCAAAATAATAACCTTGAAATTGTAAAATTGTTATTGGAAAATAAGGCACATACTTCCATACAGGATATGTGGGGAGACACATCCTTGCATGCAGCTGTCACAGCTCAGAATGCAGACATTCTTCAATTACTAGTAGAACATAATCCTGATGTTATAAACACTGCAAACAAATTTGGCGTCACTCCTCTGCACATTGCTGTGAGGAAGCAAAACCAAAGATGTGTTGACATATTGGAAAAACAATGTGCAAATTCGAAGCTGAAGGATATATATGGTTATACAGCAAAAGATTATTCTAAAATGGGAAGGCAATTGTACAACAAAGCAGAAGACATTCGAGGAGACGTTCTTGGAAATATCGTTTTTCATGAACCTGAAGAATATATTATGAAGAAGTTCAAAGTAACTTCCCCGGATCACTGCAATGAAAGCATGAGAGAACTCTCAGAGGAAGCTGCTGATGTCATTAGTTATATGCGGGAACGTTTTGAGAATAGTAAAAGGTAAACTTAACAAAGACAAAATGCATTTTTATTTTATCAAATACTACTATCTACCACGTAGAAAATTTAGTTTTTATAACTTTTGCAATGTTTTGAAAAACCTTTTCTTTGGAGAATATTTTGATTTGTTTATTTGGGGTTTTACATCTCTTTCACCATTATTTCAGAAAATATTTTGATCATTCAGTTTTGGTTTTGTTTGGGTGAAATCTGTTGCAGGTGTTGCCGTCTAAATATTGATGTTCCAAAGCCGGAGATTAAGTTTCCATGTCTGTGAGATAATGTAAAAGAAAGATCCTCAGCCACTCTTTGAGTAGGGCATTGAGTTCCGGTGACTGGCCTCTTTAGGACCTTATATTGCCTGACCAATAGATAGGCAAATTCATGTATTTTTTTTCTCTATTAAATCTTATTTCTCATATCAATGATGATAACGATATTTTATTAAGTTTAGAATAAAGCAGGCAAAAAATATTCTTGAACAGAATGTCCTTTTTATACAAGTTTATACAGTGCTGTCATGAGATGGGGCATGGTTCAGTTGGTAGGGTGTCTGTCTCCTATTAAAGGTCCCGGGTTTGAATATTCTCCAGACAAGTATTTTTTTAATGTTAAAGATGAAACCTTTATATTAGTGTTTTATTTTAGTGATATATCAGAACATATAGAATGTATTTTTTACAAGCATAGTACATACAGAAAATAATAACTTTCTAAAGAGAAAAAGCGAAAATCTTCCCATAAGGGGTTTATTTGTTGAATTTTTGTTGCAAAGAAATTATAAGACGTAGGCTGGTTGCAAAGCTGACGATTTCAAGATTTTATCAAAGGATTTTCAACTTCGATTAAGTTCGATTAAATATTTCAAAATTTCTTGTGAACCCTATTTATATTTCTGTTTTGCAGTATGATGTCCACGAATAGAAATATTCACCCGGCAGATAGTCCAGAAGACTTGGCGAAGGTGTTGCTTGGAATTCCAATGATTGGTCATGTGAAGCAATCAGATTGTGCTGATATAACATCTGCAGTAGAGGAGTTGTTTGGCAGAATTGTAGATAGGGTTAATCAGATGAGGTCAGTGATTGAACTTTCCTGTACACCGTGTGGCAGTGTGACTGAAAATACTAAAACGGGACTCCCAGAAGAATATGATTATGTCTTAACTGTGAAAAACCTCAACTTCATTGTTGCGAAAGAAGATGACAGTGGCAACATTAAATTAAAGTTGAAGGAAGAAAAAGACAGCCCATTCTTGTTTACCCTTGATGACCATAGAAATATTCAAGCTGAGAAAGTATACAACTATGTATACAAACTAGTGTGCAAAGCACTGTCAGAAACCGAACTATTCAAGGGTCTACCACTGCGGTGGAAATATATTGATAGGGAACAAATACACATCGAGTGGAAAGGTGACAAAAACTTTCAAATGATTGGCATAAAGATAGATGTGGTAGTAGCTGTTGAAATATTTGAGTTCTGGCCTCGACATGCAAGGAACCATAGTCTGATATTTGACAGGCCTCCCAAATCGTATGGTTTGCGCTTGTTGGCAAGAGGCAACTCATGGCAGCCATCTTCGTGTAAACAGGAAAGTGCTGCAATCGCTGACATTGCGCCAGTTACTAAAATGGCCCTCATACTCTGCAAGATTGCGAACTCTCTCATTCTGTATGAAGACGAGGAACTCCAGTATAAGGTCAAGAGCTATGATCTGAAAAATGCCATGTTGTTCAATGTCTCTCTCCAGAAGTCTTACGGACCAAAGTCTACCACAACTATAACTGACTTAGCCAGAGAAATATGTGGTGATGGACTTCAGAGATTGATGAGTGAAGACGGCTCCGGGCAGCTTTACTATTTTGGATTAACAAGATCCAAAATGAATGCAGTTTGTGTGGAGAAATTGAGGACAATGTTTGATGTTATTCTGAGTAAAGATGCTGAAGGACGTGTACTTAAGATACTTGGGGAGGAGAAGTGGAATAAATATGTTGATTGTGTCAATAAAATTTTGACCCCCAAAGAAATTCCACCGACCGAAGTGGACAAAGTAGATTGTGGGCCGGAAAGGAAAAGGTCAAAGAAGACAAAATAATGGCAGGAAGGGACAGGAAACTGAAGAAAACTTCAGAATTTCGAAATCAATGCACATTTGTGGGCGATATTCAATGATAACTTTATCTTTGTCTTTCATAGCAAGGATAAGAAAAATAAATTATATTGCTTAAAAATGTCACTAAATGTATGTTTTTTTACTGCAGATTATTGTAGATTCATACCATTTTGTAAAGTAAATGCAGGCATTTTGTTAAGACATCAATTTATACATATCCAAAGACTATGATAACATTTGTCCAAATGTAAATGTGACAATGCTCTGTGTAATATTAGAGTGATGAACAGGATTTATTTATATCTTGGTGGGATACAAATATATGTAAATATGTCAAAAGATTAATTGGTCTAAAATATTTACAAAAAGAATTAATCAGTTACAGCTTAACATGTAACAATACATAAATATGAGACCATTATAGAAGTAATGTTCACATGGCGGATCTGCATAATCAGTCACATTTGCACCGGGCGCTGGCCGGGAAGTAAGAATCGGCGCCGGGGAGTTTATCAGCAACAATCTGAAAGATGCCGTAGCTGTGGTCACATTATACACGGGTGCCACACGGCACTTGCTAGATGAGATGTCACGGACGTCTTTAGGATATCCTAAAGACGTCTGTCTCATTTGACAGGACGTCCTAAAGACGTCTATATGATATCCTAGGGAGCCCGGTGGATCATCTGACGATGGCCTACAAACACACGAAATAAAAAAAATCCTATTTTCACGGCAGGATGCCACCGGCAGCCCTAAGATGATCTGCCGATGTGCCTGCGGAACACTGCCGGGACCCTGCCGTGATATTTGCTGAAAAGACATCGGGTAAAGCCGGCAACTTTTGTGTTGCAGCTAAAAGTTCCCGATAACCCGTCAGACATCTTAAAGATGCCCAATTGTAGCCGATGATCTCCCGGTGCCGGCCGATTTTGTAAAAAACACCAATCGGCCGGGCATCTTAACTGAAATCGGCGCAAATGTGATTGAGGTATAAGCAAATCCTCTTATTCGAAGCATGTTTTGTACCACATTTTTCCCCAGATTATTCACATATCATGAATGTTACATTACAAGTATTACCCTAGAAATATTCTGCTGTTTTTAAACCACATTCTTATATGTGATACCATTTGGACACGTTATATTCTAATAAGAAAAACGTGTTTATAATCATGACTGAACAGATTATAGTAAAGGATAAATGGAAACCAACAAATATAAAGTGTTGTGATATCAAAATTACAGATTAAGTGTTTATTTATATCTTATATCTGATATCAGTATGATAGATGTAGTGTTTTTATCTTACCTGTGATATCAACATGATAGATTAAGTGTTTTTTATCGTAACTGTGATGTCATCATGATATATTAAGTGTTTTTATCTTATCTTTGATATCAACATGATAGATTAAGTGTTTTTATTGTAACTGTGATATCAACATGATAGAATAAGTGTTTTTATTGTAACTGTGATATCAGTATGATAGATTAAGTGTTTTTATCTTATATCTGATATCAGTATGATAGATTAAGTGTATTTATCTTACCTGTGATATCAGTATGATAGATGTAGTGTTTTTATCTTACCTGTGATATCAACATGATAGATTAAGTGTTTTTATCGTAACTGTGATATCAACATGATAGATTAAGTGTTTTGATCGTAACTGTGATATCAACATGATAGATTAAGTGTTTATATTGTAACTGTGATATCAGTATGATAGATTAAGTGTTTTTATCTTACCTGTGATATCAGTATGATAAATTAAGTGTTTTTATCTTACCTTTGATATCAACATGATAGATTAAGTGTTTATATCTTACCTATGATATAACTTCCTTTTTGAAAATGATATTTATATTTTCTCATCATTTTGAAGTTGTCGTAATGTACAGGCGACGACAACACGACGACGAAAATGCATAAAACATCAACTGGAAACTGGAAATGTCCTCTATCAGGATGATAGATTAATTGTTTTTTATCGTAACTGTGATATCAGTATGATAGATTAAGTGTTTTTATCGTAACTGTGATATCAGTATGATAGATTAAGTGTTTTTATCGTAACTGATATCAGTATGATAGATTAAGTGTTTTTATCGTAACTGTGATATCAGTATGATAGATTAAGTGTTTTTATCGTAACTGTGATATCAGTATGATAGATGTCGTGTTTATATCGTAACTGTGATATCAACATGATAGATGTCGTGTTTATATCTTACCTGTGATATCAGTATGATAGATTAAGTGTTTTATCGTAACTGTGATATCAGTATGATAGATGTCGTGTTTATATCGTAACTGTGATATCAACATGATAGATGTCGTGTTTATATCGTAACTGTGATATCAACATGATAGATGTCGTGTTTATATCGTAACTGTAATATCAGTATGATAGATGTCGTGTTTATATCGTAACTGTGATATCAACATGATAGATTAAGTGTTTATATCGTAACTGTGATATCAACATGATAGATTAAGTGTTTTTATCGTAACTGTGATATCAGTATGATAGATTAAGTGTTTATATCTTACCTATGATATAACTTCCTTTTTGCAAATGATATTTATATTTTCTCATCATTTTGAAGTTGTCGTAATGTACAGGCGACGACAACACGACGACGAAAATGCATAAAACATCAACTGGAAACTGGAAATGTCCTCTGCCATCTTAAATGAAACCGTATTCGATTCGTACTTTCGCAGATCTGCTCCGAAACAAAGATCGTCTACATCACATTAGATTTTTATAATCAAACGTATCTCCAGCATACACAGAACTCTCACCTCAGAAATCTCTGATGTATATATATATATGAAGCCGAAATCGATTCGTACTTTCGCAGATCTGCTCCGAAACAAAGATCGTCTACATCACATTAGATTTTTATAATCAAACGTATCTCCAGCATACACAGAACTCTCACCTCAGAAATCTCTGATGTATATATGTATATATATATATATATATATATATATATATATATATATATATATATATATATATATATATATATATATATATATATATATATATATATATATATATATATATATATATCTGATCACTATATATGCAATTTGTTACAATATAGTCTATATTATTACATATATTGATTATTGCTCTGAGAGTTGCATACAAGAAGGTCATGGACCATGGCGCCGTTGGTGAGAGCACAAGCCTGTTAGCACCAGGTCTCCTGTGGTGATCCAAGATTGGGAGTTCGATTTCTGGCTGTGTCGGCATTTTCATGTCATGTCTCATGTTACCTGAGGCCCGTGCCTAAAACCTCAACACGTTGTCTTTATGATGTTTTCATACCATTGTTATATGCGTTAAATTATTTAATAATGGATAAATAGATGTTTTTATATGTTTATATTTTTATATTTGTGACTTATATTTGTGATGATTTAAAGTGAAGTTTAGCCGCACTATATTTGATTGTTTTTAGTTTCTGTGTAATGTAATGAGAGACAATAATTCACAAAATGTATAAATTGTTCAGCTGCCTAGGGGGAATGGTGGCGCCACCTGGTGTATCAGTGTAGCGAGATAGGATACTTGCTCATGTGTGTAGGGGCCCGCACCGGGCGGTCAATATGAGTGTTTCAAACAGATTGGAGATACTCACAGAAATAATTTTTATATGTCTGAAATCATGAGAACAAGAGGAAGACAGTTCTATATGTATTATGTAGATTTTACTTTGTTTTGGCCCCGAAAATGACAGCCGATACAAGAAGGTGTTCATTATAGTTTTAAAGATTTCATATGTTACGTTACATCTTTAGCGGCCACGCACCCGTTCACGCAAGAACTCATAGTATTATCTTCAAACATCTCTGGTTTCTAAAGCTTAAATAAAGGTGGCCTCATCATGTCAAACATGAAACATGTCAAACAAGAATTATAACTCTTGTCACTGACCATGGAATGGACGGCGTTCTGAACATTAGATATTCAATGTCAACAAATTGAGAGTATGATTAGGTGTGGGGCCTATCTAACAAAGCCCCATCTATTTCATTAACTACAGACGGTCCTTAATCATTGGCATTGTGTCACAAAATAATTTGTGCACTCTTTTGTATTTATGATGAAGATGGACTGCCAAGAATATGTCTATAGCTAGGAATTAGTAAAATGGGTGTTCCTGGAGTGAACAACATACTGGTGGGATAGGACAAAGCAGTGATTGATGTCTCTGATAGCTAAGTGGAACATATACTGGTGGGATAGGGCAAAGCAGTGATTGATGTCTCTGATAGCTACGTGGAACATACTGGTGGGATAGGGCAAAGCAGTGATTGATGTCTCTGATAGCTACGTGGAACATACTGGTGGGATAGGACAAAGCAGTGATTGATGTCTCTGATAGCTACGTGGAACACATACTGGTGGGATAGGACAAAGCAGTGATTGATGTCTCTGATAGCTACGTGGAACATATACTGGTGGGATAGGGTAAAGTAGTGATTGATGTCTCTGATAGCTACGTGGAACATACTGGTGGGATAGGGCAAAGCAGTGATTGATGTCTCTGATAGCTACGTGGAACATACTGGTGGGATAGGACAAAGCAGTGATTGATGTCTCTGATAGCTACGTGGAACATATACTGGTGGGATAGGGCAAAGCAGTGATTGATGTCTCTGATAGCTACGTGGAACATATACTGGTGGGATAGGACAAAGCAGTGATTGATGTCTCTGATAGCTACGTGGAACATACTGGTGGGATAGGACAAAGCAGTGATTGATGTCTCTGATAGCTACGTGGAACATATACTGGTGGGATAGGGTAAAGTAGTGATTGATGTCTCTGATAGCTACGTGGAACATACTGGTGGGATAGGGCAAAGCAGTGATTGATGTCTCTGATAGCTACGTGGAACATACTGGTGGGATAGGACAAAGCAGTGATTGATGTCTCTGATAGCTACGTGGAACATACTGGTGGGATAGGGCAAAGCAGTGATTGATGTCTCTGATAGCTACGTGGAACATATACTGGTGGGATAGGACAAAGCAGTGATTTATGTCTCTGATAGCTACGTGGAACATACTGGTGGGATAGGACAAAGCAGTGATTGATGTCTCTGATAGCTACGTGGAACATATACTGGTGGGATAGGACAAAGCAGTGATTGATGTCTCTGATAGCTACGTGGAACATACTGGTGGGATAGGACAAAGCAGTGATTGATGTCTCTGATAGCTACGTGGAACATATACTGGTGGGATAGGACAAAGCAGTGATTTATGTCTCTGATAGCTACGTGGAACATACTGGTGGGATAGGACAAAGCAGTGATTGATGTCTCTGATTGCTACGTGGAACATACTGGTGCGATGGGGCGAAGCAGTGATTGATGTCTCTGATAGCTACGTGGAACATACTGGTGCGATGGGGCAAAGCAGTGATTGATGTCTCTGATTGCTACGTGGAACATACTGGTGCGATTGGGCAAAGCAGTGATTGATGTCTCTGATAGCTACGTAGACAGAATATATATTACATGTGATATCTCAAAGATGAATATGACATTTATCATTGTGTGTGATGCCCCATGATAAACAGTATATATATGTATATATATATATATTTATATAATAATAATAATAATAATAATAATAATAATAATAATAATAATAATAATAATAATAATAATAATAATAATAATAATAATAATAATAATAATAATAATAATAATAATAATAATAATAATAATAATAATAATAATAATAATAAATGACTTGTATAGCGCTATACCAGTCTAGGTCTGCTCATGGCGCTTTTGTAGGTAGTGCTTTTTATAAAGATATGTTTTTAGGTTTTTCTTGAATGTTTCAATTGTTTTGCAGTTTTTCAATTCAAGGGGCAGGGCATTCCAGTTTTTTGGCGCATATACCATGAATGCCCTATCTCCATATGATTTCATTTTCGTCTTGGGGACTTAATACTCATTTTTTCATTTTATCTGAGACCAAGTCCAGTTTTTTATGAGTTAATAACTGAGACAGATATTTTGGGGCAAAGCCATTTTGCACCTTCCATGTTAATAATGACATTTTAAAGTCAATTCTTGCATCAACAGGTAGCCAATGCAGATCCATCAGTTTTTGTGTTATATGGTCCCTCTTTTTTGTTTACCTACAACTCTAGCTGCAGCATTCTGCAATTTCTGAAGTTCGACCAGTTTACACTTTGGTAAACCTGCAAGCAGTGTATTATCATAATCCAGAGTAGAAGTAATAAATGCATGAGCCAGAGTATTAGCAATCCTTTCATCTAAGCAGTTCCTAACCTGAGCGAGATTTTTTACATGAAAAAAAAAACATTTTTACACATTATTTTGATTTGTGATTTCATAGATAATTCTTGGTCTAGGATGACCCCTAGATCTTTAACTTTACTGGATCTAGGAATATTAGTTTCACCTACTAAGATTTTGCTTGGTAAATGTCCCTTTCTGAATTCACAGCTTTGCCATGCCACATGAATATATATATATATATATATATATATATATAGATATATATATATATATATATATATATATATATATATATATATATATATATATATATATATATATATATATATATATATATAGATATATATATATATATATATATATATATATATATATATATATATAGGAGTGATACCCCATGGTAAATAGCCTCTATAAACAGAATATTTGTATTGCACGCGATGATATATTTTAATGGTAAACCATGTATTAATTACACGTATGTGTGATAGATTTTGATGGACCTATTATTTTTTCACGTGTGATACCACCATGACAATAAGAATTTCAATATGTTATGTTTGGGTTCACGATGACAGAATGATTATTCACACGGTACCTGTGTTTGAACTGAATGGAATATCTATGTTCCAGGATTATCATTGCATCTAGAATATTCAGATTGTTTGTCTATAATTCGGTCAACAATGAATGTATATGCAATTATTTTTATGAAGTATAGAACATCATATAAATATTATTTTTATTATAGAATTTTGATATATTTTGTGAAATCACAAGAAATGGTGTTCAAACATTTGTAATAATAAATTCAAGTTTATCACACAATATACATGTACAATATCTATTCAGATTTCACCACCCTGATTGAAATAAATACAAACTGGAGAGCACTTGCCAAAGTATTTCTCATTTTTGTTCAAAGGAAAATGAATCACATCATTTGAAATATTACCCTCCATAGCAGGACTTCTTTATCATATCAGTCCCTGCCACCAAAGCTATAAAGGTGCGCACAGAATCGAGAGCAAGTCATTAATATTCATTTCATTAATTTCATTGGTGAAATAATAGAAATGGATTTGTTTTTGGATTTTCAGGTGTAATGATTGGTCAATATTTGTGCCAGATATCTGGTTTCAGTTTATGACCTAATTTTGGTCAATTCAGATTTGATGATATTTTTGTGAGCAAGGCAAGTATTTTTGATTTGGGGATTTCCAAACTATAAATGAGATCAAAAACAGGGTAATGACTGCAAAGGTAGTAATTGCATACTACCTGTGAAATGCAGAGCATTGAAATATAAAACGTATTATTATCATCACACATATTTCAAACATGTAAAGCGGCTTGTGGTACATATTCATATATTTTGTTTTTGACCTTTTTGATTAAATATCATTTTTAACTTTTATAGATTTGAAAAGATTCAATATTTACAATCAAGTTATTTATTTACCAATATTTATTAATTTTAATTATACTGATGATAAGGTCAATCAAGGAATAAATTTTGTTTGTTTGGGGTTTTACATCACTTTCAACATTATTCCAGTCATTTCGTGATGAGACCTACTTGTAGCAGATATAGTGCTGCCTCACTGAATTGTCATGTCGCAGGTCCTTGACATGACAACCGTCCCGGTCACAGACAACGGGTTAACCCTTTAGGCACGGCCTCAGCTCATATGGGAAATTGAATCATGAACTCAATCTCGGCATGGCCGGGGGTTGAACCCACAACCTTTGGATCACCACAGAGGAACTGGTGCTAACAAGCTGGCGCTCTAACTAATTGCCCCACAGCCCGGGGCCATCAAGGAATAAAAATAAGAAGCAAAGGGTGGCGTTTTTATTCTGAGAGTTTGTCATGTTAGCTATCCTAATGGCCTCAGAGCATGGAGTTACCGGCCCAGAAAGGGGTCCCCCTGGTTGGATAGGGAACCAAAATGATGAAAGTAAACAAAACATATATGACACAGAACAAACAAAAAAGAGCAAGGAATGAGATTGACAGCGACAACAATTTGCGTCGAGTAGAAAAATGGCCAAGATTCTTTTTTTATTGTGGATACTGAACATACCCTGGCAAAAATGTCTCTCTTTCCAATTTATTCATTCATTCTTTCATGA